>CAJNYU010004270.1:55609-96361 GCA_905331475.1 Rotaria socialis | reverse complement strand
CGAGGGGGGGGGTGGGGAGCCGCAAAATTCTCGCTTTTAAACTTTCACTCACCATTTTCTGCGAAAATATATATGTGAGTTCCACAAAATAACCATGACAAATTCTTTGTCTTTTATTCGTTGTATAAAATACAAAAATATTACGTCTGATAGCAGAATCTCAAATTCAATGAAATGAATCTATACCTTACTTTTTCTAATGAGGAAACTACCACTGTTTTAACTCACCATTTAAGCCCTGATGGGATATAAAAGGAGATCTTGGTAAGACAAGACAAATTTCAGGTGTGAGTTTGTGTGTGAGTGAAGCGAAAAACATATTTGCAGAGGCATTCTCACACGCAACAACTGATATTTAGAAAACATATCTAAACAATGCTTTGACTAAAATTTTGCAACAAATGATACTATTTACTTACAATTTATGAGTTTGATCTATTCTGATTTGAAAAAATTATTTAATACAAATGAAAGGTATGTAAGTTCGAAATAGGATACTATTGTCAACAAGATGGATAATGTGAGCTGAAACGAACGTTTCTTATATTAGATATCCTATTTCAAGGTTTCTTAATATCTAAATCGCCGACATCCTGAACTTCGTCTTCACTTCTCGATTTTTTATAATGATATATTTTAATTTAAGAGAGTCTATTAAAGGACCAGGTAACATTGAATACAGACAAAATGCTTGATTTTAGATCTAATTATCTTAAAGCACAGCAAATTCAATTAAGAGAAATTAGTTTAATTTCAAACTTCCAATTTACAGTTGCATAAAACAATATTTAATGATTTCATGAGGGGCGGCTTCACCGTGGGGGGGGGGATATAACCCCCTGTCCCAAGAAATTTTTACTGAGGCTTTCTCCGATTTTGGGATTGACCTCCTGCTCTCACCCCTTCGCGTCGCCCCTGGATTTTATCTACTTAATAGAAAATATAATTTATCTGAGTAAAACAAAAATTTATTTTAGTTATCTAGTAAATTTAAATGTTTATGATAATCTTTCTCTTCCAATATTAAATTTTAATAATTTTTAGAAAAAGATTTTCTTCAAATGAAAGCTAAATATCAATCAAAATAGAATGTTCCGAAGGAATAATTTCATTGAGATTTTCCTTTTACAATAGAAATTCTTACTTGTTAATACATACGAGTTTTGAGATTGTCATTATTATGTAACATCTTGTTAAATGAAATTTCTGTATCATCAAATATTTCTATAACGTATGAACATAAACGCCATCCTTAATATAGACTCTAATGTACATTCGTTTGACGAATCATTGTTGTTCAAATTTCTCTCTTTTATTCTAAACAAATTAATTTAAGCAAAAGAGAACAAAATGAAAAACATTGATACCTGTTGTCATTCAGTACATGTTAATAGAATGCAGTTTAATGTTGTTTTATCTCTAAATATATTATTCAACTATTATTCCAAATAAAACAATTTAATGTTATTGTTCAAACATAAGTTATGGTAAAATAAAATAAGTATCTTTTCCTAACTTCAAAGAAGATCTGATTTTTCTCCTGAATCAAACTAAAAACTTTGTTAGAAGTATATAAAATAGTTTTTAAAAATTATAATATGCACAAAAACTTGTAAAAATTGAGATTCTAGTGTTCAAATTTCCTTTTATTAATACAATTGTGATTGATGCTGCTATAATTTGTAACAGAAATATGAAAGCCCGGCTATCTCAGTCGGTATCGGTAGAGCGTGAAGCTCTTAATTTCAATATTGTGGGTTACAGACCCACGTTGGGCGTGTTTGTTTTTCTTTGTTGTTCTCTCCTGCTATATCTCTGCTTTATACTTGTATTGTTATGTAATAATAATAACCGTTTTAGAAAGAATTCTTTTTACTACTCTCGAAAAAGCATTTTAATCATGGAAAATGTTGAATGACTTAAAAAGAGTAACAGTGTAAAGAATATAAAAATAATACTCATGAATTGAAGCAATATTAGTAAATATTTGATTTTAACTTGATATCATAAACCTGTAATAATAATTTATTAACTGTGATTTTCATGCATTTTGACTAATTATTTTATTTATGTAAGATATATTAAAAAGTGAGCTTCAGAAAAACTACTATAGCATCTGACTCCTGTGCAAATAATTAGAAGATGCACGTTATTCTTAGTCTTTTTTTCATTTTTTCATTTTTCAGTATGTTTGTTATGCTCTCAAGTGACATAAAGATAATGCGGCAATTATGATTAATTAACTATTAATTCTGAGTATTTCTTTTATTTCAGAAGTTAATGATTTAGGTGAACCTGAAAAATATGGAAAAAACTTTTTCATCGCACTTAAAGAACAGCATCAAAATATAAAACGTACGCGTTCAATACATTTTCGACTATTTCTGTGTGACATATTTTTCATTTAATAATTATCAATAATGGCAGTTATCCTCAATCTTATTTATCATTCAATCAACACAATGAACTGATTTTGGTTCAATTTTCTTTTTATTTGCCTATAACAATAGGAGTTGTGTCGCGTGCGTACTGCCGCTGTACTCATCGGTATGTAATGAAGGATTGTAGAAAGGATAAATAAATAAATATATTATTCTCCTTCAGTTCAATGGCCAAAAAAAGCGAACCAATCATATTATGATGTGCGCATGATGTTTGTTTTCTGTAAGGCAATGAAAAGTAAATAATACAAGAATACATTTTCATAGAGGAAAGCTTTGTCTGTCTATTGATACTAAAGTTAGAACTAGCGTCATTCATAAAGTCAGTGAACCAATTGCACGGTATTTGCGATTGTTTAGGAATTTCACTACAATTTGTTGGCTAAGAGTCTGTATCAGAGTTATACACAAAATAAAAAAGAAGGATCAGTATCATGACGCATATTCTATTCATCTCAACTGCCAATCTCTAAAATAAATTTTCTTTTAATTAGACTTGTGTAAAAACGAGAAAAGTACACCATTTTACATCATTTATTTGCCTTTGTAGATCGAAAAAGCTTCTTCTTATCAATTTAATTTTTTTCTTTGTGCAAACAAGCACTTATATGTCAAATAAAACAACTAAGCAAAATTTACTGTGCTGCTCAGCTCAGCAACAATCCTCAATAACAGGTCGAGATAATCATGCTCCAGATGCACAAACTGATGCTGTTCCTTTGCCGGTTAACAAATAAATATACTTTTTTAATTATATGATCAAATTTATTTCTAGCTTGTGGACACATTAAATACTGCCAAAACATCAGTTGACAAAAATGAACCAAGCAATTCATCAGCAACAAATTATAACAATATGGTAATATTAGAAAAAGAAACAAAAACAAACAAAAACAAAAACAAAAGCAAGAAGAACAATATGCATGGAGATGGAGTTGAACAAAGTCCATTTCAGAGTAGAATTTCTGTAAGCTTCGTTTCGTGATTTCTTTCGCAATTAAATTTATTTTTACTGTTACTTTAGAGTAGTTCACCGAAAGAAAAGAAAATACCACCGCTATTGGTGTTGTCTAATAATTCACCAGAAATTGAACGTGACAATTCACATTCGGTTAACGAAAATTATATAAACATTAATCGTGTACATGGTGAAATGCTAGCATCTGATGTTGATCATAAAGAAAGTCCTACCAGTTTTTCAAATATTGGTGAACAACAACGATACGCCACAGATTCAACAAGAACTGAAAATTCACGTAAATACATCGAATTGCAATTACTGCTACGAATGTTTTAGCTTTAACATTTAATTATTAGTTCTTGATGGAGTAAAATCAATGTTTGGTGACCTAAGTCGTCAATTTAAAGACGGATTTGGTAGCCTAGATAATCAACTTCAAGATGTAAGAAAGGAATTTGATACCAAACTCCATGAAATTGATACCAAACTCCATGAAATTGATAAACAAGTTCGAGGTTTTGATGGAAAGTTCAACAAAAGATTTGACCAATTGGCACAGAAAATGGACGATATCTATGAACGAGGGGCCGTATCAACAATAATGAATCGTTTGCAAGTGGACCATGTGTTAAACACACCTTAGTTACCAAGTAATCGTACATTCTCTGCACACTATTCGAAACAAAGCAATATTGTTTTTGATAATTTTGGAAAATATCTTCATAAAACTTATAGTCACATATGGACAAAACAATACACACCTGTCTTGGTATCTCTTCGACCTCAAGAAATTCAATTTGATGTTCTTGGATTCGCATTTGAAGCTGCAACTACTGAACGACCATTTATTAATTCGCCAAGCATTATGCCCATCCACTCCACATCGTCACATACAACCATAAAAGAATTTATGGCAAACACTATTATATGTGGCGAGGTTACCACGTCAAACTTAACGTTTGATAATGATGAATTAGTAAAACTTGAAAATGTACAGTTGTCTATTACTATTCTCCCTAATCCATGATTTGATTTTAAAAAAACGTTTTTTTTAACTTTATTCTAGAATAAATTCAATTTGAAAAATGATAAAGCACAAGCAACACATCGTTTACTTCATAAAATGCTGCAACTGGAAAGATCCATAGCTTTCATTCTCCAGTATTATCAAAATGTTGAAATAAACCATATACTCGCGGTGGTCTGCGGAAGATTCAACGATTGTCATGGTAATCGTTCTCCTGATGTTATTTACAAATCAATTTTTGAATCAAGATTCTCCACGAAAATACCATTACTAAATGAATTATATGAACTTGAAAAATATCATATGACAAAAAAACTGTATTTTATTTAAATGTTATTAAAAACGTTTTTCTGTACCAAGCACTATGATTTTAAGTATAGTATAAATATATTCAAGTTATGACTCTATAAATAGTTCAACAAAATTTTCTATATTATTTGATAAATACAATGTTAATAAACGTATATATAGCAAGTGAATGAAGAGAAAAAAAAAGAAAAAACATCTAGTCTAGTCAAGATGAAACGATCATATTGTCATTTTCTGTTTCAATGAGAATTGAATTCAAACTAAGTTTCCTATATTTATAGTTACAATTTTTTTCTATAGTATAGAAAACTAGATGAAATAGTTTACTCTTAAAATAAGTTGGTTAAACAAAAATTATCTATAATTACTTATCGTTTTAACTTATTATAATAATGAAATTGCTTTTTTTATTAGATATGGTTATAATATATAAAAATAAAATAAACTGTATAGTTTATTGGCTGAGCAAAAAGATTATGATTTGAAGTCTTGACAGGATTTTTATTATTTACTCACACAGATTATTGATGTCATATAAATATGATCCCTTTTCATCTTATGCAACATGAAATATAAAGAATAATATTCTATAAAGTTAAGTCGAAGTATTCTGGAGCCAAGGGATTTGAATCTCTAATTGGTTTTCAGTTTCATTTGGCAGGCAACTAGCTCATATATTCATATTTCTCAACTCTGAAATCTTATAATAAAGCTGATTAATCTTTCATCGTTTGTTATCCGCTAAGGTAATTGATTGACCAAAGTAACTTCTCTCTGCCAGTTTAACTTAATATTTTGTGAAATTTCAAGTTTTCTAAATCTCCCATACACTGCAAAAGCAAATTTTAGTTTTATGAAGACTTTTAAAATAAGATTATTTATTAAACGATAACAATTTGACAATTTGAAAAAACTTTTCAACTTGTCGATCTCTTTCCAAATTAACATGAAATAAAAAATGTGTTAACATGTTGAATATTTATAACTATTATAATCATCAGCATTATTAATTTTTTTAATGCCATCACAATAAAGATATAATTCTTCATAGGGATTAATTCTTCGCATAGCAGCTAAATGCCCAAATGAACTTTTTGAAATCACAGCTAAATGGCAATAACTCAATGCATGAAAATCTAGAATTGTTTTTTCTAAACTTTCACAAGCTAAATAATTCCAATCACGATCGATATGTGCAATTGTACCATTGATTTCTATTAAACGTGAAGGTTCATTAATTTTTGATGAAAATAATTTTCGAGCCAACTGTTGAACTTCACCAGAATCCGTAGAAATAAATACACGACCAGGACGTGATAAAAGAAATGTTAAAACAGTTATATTCATATGTTCACGATGAGGAAATACAACATCTTTTGGATTTGATGGATTACGACCGATACGTAAATGGCCGCACAATAGTGGACTATCATCTATGTTCATATCTATACAGAATAGACTTATGAATTCAATTTTTTCATGAAAATTGTAAGATTATTTTATCGGAATTATTAGTCAAATATACTTCAAAAGAAAATATTGTGACATTTTATTCCCAGGCATATTTTATTTTTTTCGATAAAATTCCTATTTAACACTTATTTCTTACCTTGTAGATAATTATTTAAATTAAGTCGATCAAATTTTTCTTGTAAATGTGGTTTTAATTTAATAAGCAATTCATAAAACAGAGGATATAATGTAATAATATGAATATGTTCTTGTTTCAGTCGAAATCGATTAAATAATGATTTATATAATTCTGGGTAGCGAGCTACTAAATCAAAATATGCAATATTATTTGTTTGAATATAAAGAACAGAATATTCTTCATGATAAGATTTTAATATCTTATAATTGTTAAAAGATAATGAAGTAATATTAATTGACGATGAAATATTTCTCATATGATCATGTGATGATTTTGACCATGAAATAAAATTTGAAGTTAATATATGTTCAATTGAACATGGCCATGTCATATCAATAATAAATGTACGATTCAAAGCAAGTGAAAGTAAAAAAGCTGCAACAATTTTACGAGTTCGATCTCCCCAGCCTAATTGTTTTTAAATTTGTTCTTTTTTTTTTGCATAAAAGAAAAAATATCAAATTCTTACCTCCACACATAAATGGACAAGAATACACAAGATATGTACTTTTATTTCTTTCATATTTTCTATTAGCTTCTCTAATCATACTCCATACATTTATATTATATGGACTTTGAATATATTTTGCAAGGATCGGATGAACTCTTTCAAGATCATCGTTTTGTGTTTCATGGCGGAATTTTTCTACTACGTCTTTTTTAAATATTTTAATATCACTATTATAAGCATATATTTCAAAGCACCAATAAAATGTGTACGGAAATACTATTAAAATAATGAACAAAAGTAAAAATAAATAATATTTTCGACGTCGTCGATGATATAATGAATAGTATATAATACGAAAAACTTTCATGTAACAAAAATGATCCAGATGTTAACAGATATGCATCGAAGTATTCATCATACAGAGAGAAAAAAAAACAGTTGTTCTTCTCTTATACAAATGTCAAATAGAGAAAGAACGAGAAAAAGAAAACGATTGCGCATGACAAAGAAAGAACAGACGAATATAAATGCTGATGTTGATGTTCTTATGATGGATTATTACATATGAATGTGTCCGGAAGAAACAAGAGAAGAGAACAGAACAAGAACTTATATTCTTCGTACTTCATGTGTTATAAGGCTGCAAATATCTATCCAGCTGTTAGTTAACATATAGTGATTACCTTGTACAGTTAAATTGCGCAGCTTCGATTTATTCCTATTGTATAAATTTTGAATGAAATATATAAAAGTATGCAACAGATTGAAGCAAGTAGATACAATCTGATAAAAAGAATTTATTTTGATTAAAATATATGAAAATAGACTTTATTTTGAATATCATGTTAGATAAATTCCTGAAGCTGCATTTCTTCAAATATCTTTCTATTGCAGCATATGTTAGAAGTCTTTCGTTCTAGCTGTTAATGATTTATAGTTTATTAACGATACTCATGTCAAGATTTCTTTTCGATTGCTATTTTTCTTATTCATGTCAAAACAATACTTCATTTTATTCAACAATCTCATTCGTGATCGTGACATATGATTTACAAAAATGCTTTAAGGGCATATGTTTTTCTTTCAAATCCAACAGTACGGGCTTCATTCAAATGATGATATCGATTAGTACGATAAGTCAAATACCTAGTAGATTATGTGAAAAAATTCCATATTCATTCAAATAAATTTTTCATAGCATTTACAATTTCTTATCAAGTAAAGATAGAATTCTCTTCTTTTTCAGTTATTTTGTGTTGTCTAACGAAGAGATTTAGGCTAAAAAATGTAAAATAGAATACATTATTCAACAGAGAATTTTCACTTTCGATGAATTTAAACAATATCTTGTTTTTTCACAAAGTCAGTCTTCAATCGTAGAAATACGATTTTAATGAGAATAACCAAAATAAACAGAGTAGCATAAAATTCAAATAAATTACGTCACGTAATAGTAAAGGAATATATCAAAATGCTTTGAGAGATTCTTGAAAACTGAATGGAATTATTTCTTCTGATGTTTTCCCCTAATCTATAAATCTCTTCGTTCAAAAATATGAAAAACTGAAAAGAACGTAATTCTATCTTTGCTCGACAAGAAACTATAGAGACCTCTGATATATCCTGCTTAATAAATGTTTTTCTCATATACTTTCTAATTTTGACATAGATTCATAAGAATCATATAATAAACGGTTACTCGGTCTTGTTCAGTCAATGTGCACACAAAATTATGATGATAAAAATCATAGAAGTGGGCTACTCCAGATTTATATTGACTGTTGAAATAACTTTTTAGTTAGCTTGCGATTGAAAAGCAGAATAAACTATCATTGATCTGACCACATATACATACGTCAACTGACAAACTGCTTAAAAATATGCTTTAACATGGGAAACGATTGCGAAATCATTGTACCACTATAGTGGTAATAAGGTTTTCGCACGAGAATTTAATATGTAAAATAGTAGTATTGTCTACACTGGTGATTCCAGACATTGAATATTTTAATTCTATATGATATTAATCATTAGCATAATAATTAATTTCATATAATAGATTAGAAATACAAACAATGCAGATTTGATCTGGTCGAAAAAGTGAGCTTTATTAGCACGTATATATTGACATTAAAACTTATGGGTATGATGATAGCGACATCTTTTTTTAGATTGGACTCTCGTATTGCTAGTTTTTCTAGCTTGCACTTTTCGAAGACTTTACCGAAAAAAATTTATTTCTAGAAATTAACATTTCAAAATAGATTTTTATTTGACGTCAATTGAAAGTATTTCTATCGGCGGATAATGATCAAATCAAAAGATTATTCTGTAAAACCTGCTGCAGCATTCCTTCAAACTGCTGATCATTTATGAATCTATAATTCGAAGAATGGAAGCAAAATTAGCCGAATTTCGTAAGACACATATTCAGAAAAAGCCATTAATCAATTGGCATGAAATTAAATTTCGTTTTATATCAATATTCTCATTTTTACGGAGAAATTCATATGAAAGAAAACCAAAAGAAGAAGTTGAAGAAAACGAACAAGAGAAAGAAGAAGAAGAGACGTCTATAAATAGTTGGCAAATCATCTTATTGAAATTTTTCGTATGGCTAACATTATTGTTAATATTTATTCGTCTCGAATTTGGTGCTATCTATTTTATAATTTCACTTCTTTATGTAATGTGGTCTAGTTTGGGCCGTCGACGCGAACGTAATCAATTGAGTGCTTATTCTGTATTTAATCCTAATTTTGAAAAAATCCAAGGAACATTTTCAGCAGAAGATTATGATCGTCAATTGAGACGTGGTGGATCGCCATTTTTTTCATCATAATCTTAGCTTCGTTGTAATGTTTTTCTTTCAGATGACTTCTCCTGCAAAACGCTTATGTAGTTCATCATCATCATTAATAAAGTATCAATGGCATCCGATTGTTGATGATGACTATCTTCGTTTACCTAATTTAATACAGATGACTGTTGCTCGTGTGAAAGATCGACAATTAACGTCAGATATTATTCCATTAATAAATACTATTTATCCATGGCCTCATTCTTTAAAACATATCAGACGATTACATAAACATGATAATCATTTAGATATTCTTCTTTATCCATCATCATTTATCACACCACTTGAAAAAACTGAGTTTGATAAATATTTTGAAAATGAAACACGACTTATAAATATTCCGGAAAATCCTTGTTTATTAAAATGGCAGTATGATATATGTATTAAAGACCATTGGCCCGGTTTAGTATTCAGAGAAAATAAAATTCTTGAGCAATCACAATTAAATAAAGATCTTACTGAACAAGATGATATTATTCTTGATTTATTTCAGGTGAAACAAATTTTTCATAATAAAAGAAAAATGAAACGGAAAATTCATTTTGGTTTTCGTTTAGAAAATTCAAGAAAATGATAAGGAATCTCATTATGCAATTATCGTAGATAATGAAAGACAAATTCCTCTTGTTGGTTCTCGTGATTATCGTGATAAACATCCATTGCAACATTCAACAATGGTTGCAATCGATTTGCTTGCTGCAGATTCTGTTTATTTAAGAGAAAATTTAATTGAAAAATTTATTGAAAAACAAGAAAAAAAAACTTATCTCTTAAATGGTTGTTCAATTTATTTAACACATGAGCCTTGTATTATGTGTGCTATGGCATTACTTCATTCTAGAGTATCCACGGTTTATTATGTAAATAAGCATGTACACGTAGGAGCACTTGGCTCGAAATATAAATTGCATACATTAAAAAAGACAAATCATCGTTTCACTGTTTATCATTTAGAACAAATAAACAATGGTGATACTGTTAATAGTTGAAAAATAAAAATATGATTGTTTTCTTAATTTAAATCATATCGATGAAAAGTTAAAATAATTTTTTAGATGATAATACAGTTTGTTTTATTTTCTGTTCGATATTCTTCAAATATTTTAATTCAACGTCGATTTTCTCTTTCATCGTCAAAACGAAATGTTTTCAAAAGTTTATTTGATCATTTTCAATATGCTCGTAAAGCAAAACAAGCTGCACAACAACGTGGAATTGATTTAAGTAATTTAACAACTGAACAACAAATCAAATTCAAACCAATATTACAATTGAAAAGTGCATTCCGTGTTGTTAATATAACAATGGGTTTAATGGCTATTATAGCTACTTCTGTTTGGTATAAACGTCGTCAAAAACAAATAAAATCTGGAAAACAAATTGATGATGAATTAAAACCAATTTGGATGGATTTAAAATATTTTAAACATAAAGGTGCTGTGATTGGAAATTATCTATTACCTGAACAAATTGTGGGAAAATTAAATCAAGTAAAAAACTTTCAATTTAATCAATCTGATTGCATTTGTGCATCATTTCCAAAATCAGGGACAACATTGATACAAGAAATTGTTTATTTGATTCAAACGAATTTCGATTATGAATCAGCAAAAGAAAAAGATATTTCCGACAGATACTCATTTATGGAATGGCCAACTGTTAATCTTCAACAATTATCATCAAATCAAACAAATAAATCAAGATTTTTTAAAACACATTTACCACCTGAATTTTTTAATGCAACTTTTAAACAAGCTAAAGTAAATCAAAAACAAGTTCAATTCTATTTTTCGAATTAAAATTTATATTTTTGTTTTTGTGTTTGAGGTTATTTATGTTTATCGAAATCCAAAAGATGTAACTGTGTCATTATTTCATTTTCTTCGTTCAATAAATATTGAATTGACTTATTCTGGTCCATGGAATCAATTTGTTCAATCTTTTCTTATTGATGAAGGTTTGATCAACTTTTTATTTTAATTCCAATCATTTTAATATTTTAGTTTATTATGCACCTTGGTGGCGGCATCTTAATGATTATCATTCTCTTAATGATTCTATATTTTGTGTTGCTTATGAAGATCTTTTAACTGTATGTTCAATTTTTAGTTTCTAATTATTTTCAAAAAAAACATCTTATTCATCGTTTTGCTTTTGTCATAGAATTTTCGTCCAACTGTTCGCCGTTTGGCAGCCTATTTAGGAAAAGAAAAAGAATTAACAGAAGAACAATTAGATAAACTTGAAAAATGGTGTTCATTTGATTCGATGAAAAAAAATCCTAAAGTTAATTACAATTGGTTTCGAGAATGGGGTTTTGTTAATAAATCATTTTCATTTTTAAGAAAAGGTAAACTATTGTCTATATTTATTTCATATGAATATCATTTCAAAATATGATCATCATATATGAAAAGACGCTTCCGAAAAAATAAAACGCACTTATAAGCATTGAGATTTATCATACTCGATCACATTGAAAATAGCGACTTTTAACTCAGAATCTATTAGCAAGACTGTATTTACTATTGAAGTATACAAGTTAAAGTTGTAAATCATTCTTCATAGACATAAAACGCACATTTAACAACGTTTTTTCGACATCTAAAATATCGATAGATATTTTCAAAGTATAGAATCTCGTTGTACTATGCAAACTAGTTTCTTATGCGATTTGGAGAGAATTAAATAAAATTATATTGAGGAAATGCATGCCTTTGAAATGGATATAGAATAAAATGGTATTCCTATGATTATTGTCAAAATTTGTATCTTCTATTCAGAATTGAATCTGACAGAAATTATACTAAGAGATATTTTTTAACAGAAAACACTGATAAAATGCTCATTTTGCTAGTTTTCATCAGTTTAGATTCTTGTTTCAATCAGAAAATAACAGTCTATATTTAATATATACTTTGATCAACATTGGTCTTTAAATTTATTCTCTGTCGTTATCATCACATAGTTAAGAACTTCATTCAGATATTTCGCTTTCTTTATTCAAGCACTTTATTCTTTTAAATATTTTCAAATGTTCAATAACTAAAATAAAATAAAGAATATCTATTATGTACGATGTTTCACTAATTGTAACTACATCACTCGTGTGATCGAAATAAATGAAAATAAAGATCATTTTATAATACTAGAGTAATGTAAGATATCATTATATTAACTTGAAATTAAAGTACATCAAATTTATCAAATGCTATTAATAATTTCTTTGATGAATAGTTGTAATTCAATCAATCTTGTCAAAAATTGAAAAATTTGTCATTAGCCCTTTTAATTCATCTCTAATAGTTTTAAGCACAAAACTTGTTTTTCTAAATAAAAATTTCTCTTAAAATAAATCAAATAACAATATTTTTATGAATGATAATATCATTGAAAATAATTAAATAGAATATTCATCAGAAGATTTGTCATTTCTTTATTATTATGAGATCATCATAGAATTTGAAGATGATTTTTTTTCTTCTAATTAAAATCAAAAGATAGCTTCTCTTTCTATATTATTAAATATCTATCGAATAGAACCAATTCACAAATTGACTTTTATTGAAAAGCTCTTAAACAATTCTAGATCTTCTTTTTTTTCAGGTGAAATAGGTGATTGGTTAAATCATTTTGACACTGAACAATCGAAAAGTTATGATAAAATGGTTTCTACTCGTCTTTCTCCATCGATCCCTCAATTTAATTACGGGATCTCGCTGGAAAATCAACAACGTCTTTACGATTTTCATACTAAACAAAATCACTCTCAATCTTCTTAGATAAATTATTTTCATCTTTTGTTGTTTTGTTTTGAATCAAAATATTGATTGATTCAGTTTGAATTTTTGGTTTTCGTTACTTTAGATGCAAAAAACCGAAATTCACTGGTCACCAAATGATCGCAATCAATTGGCAGAAATTGGAGCTGAAATAATAATTCATACATTTGATCGACCATTAAGTGGTGAAAGTGGAAAATGTGTGTCAGGAGGAACAAATAAAAAAACGACAAGTCTTAATTATCCATTACATGAAAAAAATAATATCAAAGTATCAGTTCATTTTCTTTCCTATAAAGTTTAAATCAAATCAAATTTTAGTGTTGCGCATGGTGGCCATCACAAGAATATCCGTATGTTTTTGCTATTGGACAACCCAATGGAAGGATTATGTTTGAAAAGTTAGTTTACTATTAAATCAATTTTTTTAGATTCCGCTTTTCTCTTTTCTAGCGTTAAAGATCGATCAGATCCATTGAGTCAAGGAAGAATAGGTTTAATTATGATTATTATTATTTGGGAAAAAATTGTTTTCTTTTCTTTTAAGTAATTGATTCTAAACAAGGTCGATCATGTGTTGCACTTTGTTGGAATCCAAAAATTCCAAATTTAGTAATTAAAAAAAAGAATCTTAATTAAAAATTGTTTTGTTTCTTATGTGTTTATAGCTTCTATCAGGTTTTGATAGATATCGTTCAGATAATTGTTTAACAATTTGGGATATAAATCATAATGGTGTACCATCACCATCATCACATCAAATAGGAGGAATAGCATCGTCGTCATCATCAAATCTTGACGAGTATAAACGAGTCGATATATTAATGCATAATCAACAAGTTTGGAAACCAATATTTGATTATGGAATGAGTGAACAATGTCATTCATTATCATGGTTTAAACCAAATGAACGTTGTTTTGCTGCATGTACAACACAACATAATACCAGAAATATTAAAATTTATGATCCACGTGGTTAGTTTTTTCAGTGACTTTTTTTTCTTCTTTTCAAAAAAACAATAATTCTAATTGAGGATGTAACAAAGGATTCACTCTTAGATAGATATCAACTTAAAAGACAACAGTTTCAACCAATAACTCGTTTTTCTATTCGAATTTATGTTTATTATCGAGAATTGAATGAGCTAGAGACAAATTAAAAACAACATAGTTTCTCCATTTCGAGATAAAAAAAGACTTCTATGGCAAACATTTTCTTAACTGAAAATCAATTAAATAGTTGAATATTTACTTGATTAGACTAGAGTATGAAAGTAAATAATCATTTTTGCTTTTTTTGTTTTTGCAATTAAAAGATGAAAAACAGAAATAATAAAATTTTGAACACACTACAGACTCAGTAAAGTTTGATAAACTTTAAACAGCTTTTCTCTGAATATTTTCAAAATGCTTATTTATCAGAGTAAAATTATATTTAATAAAAGTTTAGTTTTTTGTTTTATTTAATTTCCATACGGTACAAACACTTCTTTTGATTGATTTTAAATCTAAAAATAAAATAAAAATTCTAGTTTTAGTCTTGATCTTGCATGAATAAAGATATTCCCTCTAGTGAAAGGAAAGTCATGAGTTGGTGTTGTGTCTGAGAAATAGATACTTAAATAAAAAAATAAAATTAGTAGCTTTGAACATAAAATTTGTTGATAATAGTCTTATGTAATTCCTTTTTCAGCAAATTTTTGATTTATACATGCATCGATTTTCATCGTTAAGAAACAAATTTTTAAATGAATTCATATTCAGCATCTTTGATATATTAAATAAATTTTATTTTTTTAATTAAAATATTTTACTATATGTAGCTTCACAACCTGCCGTACTTTCATTTTCAACAAAAGCTCCGTTTAATTTGTGTTGTGATACAAATGAACGATATTTAGCCGCTAGTATTGATGTATGTTTTAGTTTTTAATTTTATTCTTCAAAAAATGAAAACAAAAAGAAGAAATTTATTTTAGAAAACAATTTATGTTTATGATAGTCGTGCGCATGAGAAACCAGTTATTGTTCGTGAAGAACATGAGCCAATTGTTAAACTTGCATGGAGTCGAACTGGGTTTATCATCATTTTAATTATTTTATTTGTTTTTAATAAAAATAAGTAATAATTTAGATCATCTCAACTTGGTTATTGTATTCGAGATTCTCCGAAATTTCTTGTTTTGTCTGTATCAAAAAATAACAAGCATGATAATGATACTTTTGTTCATCGAATTCTTCAATGTAAAATTATCAATGAAATTTTATTAATAGATTAAAAAAATATTGCATTTTAGGTCCAATTCAACGTTATAGAATTGGTTTAGCATCATTTGATTGGAATTATTTTGATGAACATCGTCTTGTTTTACTTAGTGGAAAAGAATATTTCGATTATGTTATTCCATCAAAATCAAATATTGTATCAATTATTTTTATTTGAATTAATATTAAAAATATTAATTTAGTGCTATTCCCCACAAAATGGTCTTTTATGGGCAAATGATCACGAGATTCATCCATCTATAATCAATCAAGATCAAAATCAAATATATTCCAAAGTTCTTTTTACATATGATTTGTCAAATGTACAAAATGATCGAAGAACTATTGTTTCATCGCAATCAACACAAAATACAGAAGTAATTAAAAATAAATATTTATATCTGATTGCTCTTTTCTCTGTTTCTTTCTCAATATAATTTAGTTAATTCAAATGGATTTAAAAACCATGTCAAAAGAAATACGATCAACTATTGAACAAATACAAAGATGGATTAAAAGTAGTTTGAAGAATTTTTGTTTTTGATAATGTTCAAAACCTATTTTTATCTACTATTTAGGTACAAATATTAATCGAGATCCATCTCCATTTATTGGAGTGCTGGAAGCGCTTAGAGGTTAAACAAACCATCGTCCTTTTTGTTTTTGAATGTTTTCTTTTCTGTTTTTTGTCAGAAGCTCAATCATCATCACCAAGTGCACCAATAAAGCAATCATGGCCATCTATGGGCCATTCAACATCAACTAAAACTGTTTTTGAATCATCCGAAAGGTAAATATATATAATTTATCTATTCGAAAAATATTCATAAAATATTTTTTGCAATGTTTTTATTTTAATACAATTCATTAAAAAGATTCTTTTCATCAAATCTAGAAAATCGTTTTTCTTCAAAGTAAAAAATCTTCAAGCTTGTTTTCACTGATAAAATCATTCCAAGAGTGAATGTTATCATTCTAATGAATAATAACAGTTTGTTGAACCGCAAATTTTATTCGCCAAAGCTAGTAAAAGTAAATGACTAGTGATAGATTCTATGATTCTTCCAAAGTCTACTAATAATTTTATCTAATAGATTTTGTTTTTCTAAAAACTGATTTCATTAATCCAATTTCTTGTATATTGATATAGAATAGTGCGAATAGATGAATTTCTTACACTTATTCTACTTTAAGATTGTTGTTCGTATTAGACAATAAGTACCATATATGTTCTTAAAAATCACAATAAATTTGAATTTCTCTTTTCATAGACAAACCGTTGCTCAATTATGTGGATGGTCAAATGTCGATTCTAAATCAGTTGGGTATGATCGTATGTCATTACTATTAGAACAAGATGAATATGAAAAAGTAGCTGCACTTTATATATTTCAAATGAATGTTAATCGAGCGTTAGAAATACTTAATGAAGGTCTACAAAGAGGTTTGTATTTTAAAGTTTTTCATTCTTTTTTCTTAACTAAATTTAACACAAATATTAAAAGGTGGAAAAGAAGAATTAGCAACATTAATTCTTGCATTAGTTGGTTCTATTCGAGCAACATCAACAAACAATGATGATAAAGCATTAATTAATGAATTTTCATCGGTAACAAAATTATTTCATCGACCCTATGTACGAGCTATGTTTGGATTTATTCTTACACAAGATGGAGAAGATCTTCAATATGAATGTGTTCTTGTAATCAATTGTCTTTTGTTGCTTATTTTATTTTCAAATATTTATTCTCTAGGATGAACAATTAGATCTTAATGATAAAGTTGCATTTGCTGCTCGATATTTAAATGAACAACGTCTTTATGATAAATTAGATAAATTAGCTGAAGAAAGTCGAGAAAAAGGCGATCTTCAAGGAATTCTTCTTACTGGTTTGTTTGATTTATTTATTTATTAAAAATAAAAAATATCTCCAAAAACATGAGACAGTCAAATCTAATAAATTAAATTGAGAAATGTTTCTTTCGTCGATTTTCTATTTATATTAACATTAGAATAGTTTGAACAACTTCGCAACGCGAAGAATATTAATTCCGTGTAAATCTGACTGAATATTAAGCAAAAATAGTTTTTATCTAAAGACTAAAATAAAATTATTTCAAATTCTAGGATTAAGACAAAATGGGTGTGAATTAATACAGAAATATCTTGATCAAACAAGTGATATTCGAACAGCGGCATTACTTGGCATATATGTTCAAGAAGATGTTTACCAAGAATGTCCTTATGTTCAAGAATGGATTGAAGGGTTAATTATTTTTTTATTTTAGTTAAACAATGATTTGATTTGATTTTTTGATAGATTTCGATTTCTTCTTGATGAACTTCAAATGTGGAATGAACGTGCTGAATTCGACATTTATCGAAGTCATGTCACAGGTACAACGCCATATCGTCGACATTATTTTGATCGTTCAGCAAATGCAAATCAACATTTTTCGTGTATTTTTTGTCAAACACCACTTGAAGCTCATCAAGCTATGTCTAATCAAACGCCAACAATGATGGGCTTAGCAGGAAATACAAATACAACACCGATTCCGACAACTCCAATGAAAGTGCAGAACCGAGGATCACAACAAACAATTACAAGTCGATCATCTGCATCATCATCATCGGCCTATCCAACACCGAACTCGGATATGGTTATATAAATTATAGTAAATTTTATTTTAAATAAATTTTAACTTGTTTAGTTGATGGTATGTGCCAAATGTCGACAAGTATTACCCCGCTGTTCAATATGTATGATGAGTTTAACAACATACATTGAAGATGCATCATATGCATATGACCCATTAATCGGTTAGTATAACTAAAAAATAAATAAAGTTCTTTAAATTATGAATCACTATTCATTGGTGGATAGATACGAATTAGTTATGCATTACTTGAAAAAAGTTCAGTAATTTCGTTGTATCAATACTTTATTTTTATGTTAGTCATTTGGGTCAGCAGATTTCATAGTATCTTTTTTCCAAGAATAAATCCATGAGAAGATCTGAACTTGTTGAGACCTGTCTTCGCAATAATTTTCAACTTGAAATTTGTAGTTGTCATTTTTTATTGTTTCGGAGGAAAAAAATGATATCTAGTTGACATATATATCAAGAACAGACCGTATGTAGGCACTTTTTAACTAAAGGTCTGAACTTTTTTTAAAGTAACTAGAGCTGCTTTGAGTTGACTTAAAACGTCGACGAATGCTTTAACTCGAAATTAACTCATCTGTTTCGAAACTTCTAACATTGATTTTTCATTTCATTGATTTCTATTTTAAACTATTTCATTAGAAAAACATACATTAATGTCAAGTCAATGGTTTACATGGTGTCGTCTATGTCGCCATGGTGGTCATGCTGAACATGTTTCAAATTGGTTTGCAATGAATAAACAGTGTCCTATCGCCAAATGTTTATGTCGATGTACATTAATTGATGGCATCTTCTGTTGAACATTAGTTTTTGTGTTCCTTACTTTTGATAACAATAAAAGAAAGTGTTAGTTTCTATAATAGTCACTCATTTCTTTTTCTTTTTATAAATATTTTCGATGGAATAATGAAATTCTATAAAATCGAGTTATTGTGATACATATGTTATTCTATCTCTGAAATTAACACATTTTTACGATGGCAGATCCAATAATTGCTATTATTAAGTAATCACAAATAGTGTCTTTATTTCAATTCTTTGGTTTAATATGTTGACTCAATTCTAGCACGATTAACTCTGAGTATAATCAAAAATCAGCATTCAATCAATTTTTATAAAAGAAATCTGGAATGTAAATATCAATATTTTACTGATGATAGAATATTTAGACACACCAAGTCAATCTTATGATTTTAAATGATCTCAACACATTTGAATATTATTTCTCTTGTCAATGTTGAATTTACAAATTTTCAATTATCATAATTATGAAAAGATTTAAAGTCATATAATTTTTTTTATCTAGGATTAAAATCCACACTAGTCGACGATCTTGACTTCGATCTGTCCAGGTTCTTGTTTTTCTTGAATATCAGACAAGATTCTTTTGCCATTCCTTCTGTACAAGATTCTTGTCTGAAAAAACAGATCTTGACTTTCTGGCAAGATTCGTGTAGACACAATCTTGGCTGGCGAGGCAAGAAATGTCCCGCCAGGCAAGATTCTTGTGTTCTTGTATTCTTGCCTGATTCTTGTGTTCTTGCAATTCTTACATGATTCTTGTTTCTTGCTTTTCTGGCATGATTCTTGTTTCTTGCCATTTTGGCAAGATTCTTGTTTTCTTACAATTCTTGCTATTTTGAGAAAATCCTTGTAATACAGATAAATTTTATTTAGGCATCCATACGGTTGCCTCCTTTCGGTCCTATTATATTTTAATTTCGAATTAAAAAAAAATACAAAAAAAGTACATTATATGTGCAAGGAAACATACAAAAATTCATATCGCGTAAAACAAATCAAGAAGAAAAAAAATAAAAGAAAAACGATTGAACAAAAGAATTTATTCAAAAAATACATGTGTTATAGTTCGTCAGCGCGTCATCTAGAAAAAAATATATAATGTTCAAATTTCTGTATATTTATAACTATATATACACAGACATCACGTGATATTTTTCTTTAAGATATGTTGAAAAGAAAAGAAAAAAGAAGCTTGTCTGAATTTCAAGAAATTTGAAATATCTTGTAATTCTTGCGTGATTCTTATTTATCCGATCAATCAGACAAGATTGTGTTTTTCTTGAATAACAGGCAAGATTCTTTGAGAAAGGAAAGAAACAAGATTCTTGCCTGAATTTAAAAAAATCTTGAATATCTTGCCATTCTTGCCTGATTCTTATTTATCTGATCAATCAGACAAGATTGTGTTTTTCTTGAATAACAGACAAGAATCTTGTTTCTTTCCTGCCTCGAAGAATCTTGTCTGAATATTATGATTACAAAGAATCTTGTCTGATATTCAAGGAAAACAAGAATCTGGACAGATCGAAGTCAAGATCGTCGACTAGTGCAGGGCGAGAAAACAGACGGCAAGATCTTACAATAATCGTACGTGTAATCATATCTGATCTGATAAGATCAGACAAAATCGTACATAAAATTGTCGTCTCTGATTTCTTACACTAAGTCGTATCAGAAGATTCTTGAAAGATTCTTGAAAGGTTCTGCTACCTATACCCAGGTCGAATGTATAAAGCATGTGCAACAACATTAATGGCAACTACACCTGTTGGTGAATTATATGTAAATGAACGTGAATTTTGTTTATCACATCGTTTTGAAATTAATGATATTCATAATTCTTCATCATGTTTTTCAGATGGCGATATTAAAATTTCAACAAAACAGATAAATATTGGTGATGTAAATATGGGTTCCAAAAATGTCGAACAACCAAGTTTATTTAAATTATTTCCCAGGTCAATGATTCCGGAGGACGGATACTGTAGGAACCGGCCGGAAAGATGCGGAAAAATCACCGTATCTGGCCGGAAAGCACGGGAAAGCGCTGGAAACTGGAAGCAGTATTCCAGTTGGAAGTTACCGGATTTTTTCCTGTGGATTCCGGTCAGTTTTCTGTGTTTTACATCTGGAAGTTGATCGGAATCTACAGGAAGAAAATCCGGTAACTTCCAACTGGAATACTGCTTCCACTTTCCAGCGCTTTCCTGTGCTTTCCGGCCGTTTCCCGCCGTACGTCCACGACCTGGGTTGTAGTCATATGTCAATCTGCAATGCTTAGTTTTATTCTGTGTTAATCGATGTCAATAGAAGTCTTCCGTTTTATGTGTTTTTCGTTTCTAATTTAAGCATATAAATAAATGTCAATTGTTTATGAAAATTTTCTTATGCTATAATAATTAGTGTAGAAACAGTTTGTTTTGATTTCATGCTTGAAACTAGGAGATTGTTTTTTGCATCTGAACAGTTCAATATATAAAAAATAACAAGAAAAAAGACAGAAAAATAAGTAGACCAAAATTTATGAACGTCTAGTACAGGTTGGCATTGGAGGGGCTGGTCTTGGATCATTCAAGAATTTTATACATTCGTTTTTAATGCGACGACGGATCATCACATTCGCCAGCATTTTTAAGGCGACAATCAAAGTCAAGTTAAACCAGATTCTTTTCATTAATACGATATTATCTTGAAAGAAAACCGTTGTCGCCACCACACCGGCAAGAACATTGATGCTAAATTCACGTACTTGTACTACAAAGAAAAAATAAGTGAAAAGACTATAGACAAACGGAACTATAAAAAAAATTCAATTGTTTTTCTAAGAATTTTTCTTCAGAAATTTGATATAAATTCTAGAGGCGACATATCCTTAAAATATGATGTTATATTTTTCATAAAATCGATGATTTCAAATAAAAGAAATGGTGTTACTTTAGATTCAGTACAAATTTTCAACTTCGGCTGTAATCTAGGGGGAACAAACTGATTTCTATGCTAGAAATTACTGGAAATCACTAGAAATCAATTTGAAGCCTTAAGGATACGAATAGTGACTAGGGATGATTAAAAAATCTATCGGAACCCATGGAAAACCATGTTAGAAACTATGCAAAATAATTAGAAATCAACAGGAATTACTCTTAATTATTGAAAATTTCAAGGGGAAAGGATGATTTTTTAAAATTTTAAATCAAAAACGAAAATAAAAAGAATAAAAAATATCAGAAAAATAAAAAAATAAATCAAAATGGTAAAATTTTTAATCTTTTTGCTTGGAAATATCAATCTAGAGTGAAACAGTTGAAACTTGATTTTTCTGATTCTTTGAATTTTTCTGCTTTCTTTAATGTTTTTCGATTTTTCTGATTTTCTTCTTTTAAAATCAGTTTGTTTTTGTTTAGAAAAATCAAGAAAAAAAGCAAAAAGATCTGATTTTAGCTGTTGCCCCTTGGAAAATATTCACTAATACAATTAAAAATAGAACCCTGCTTTCTATTAATTTCTAATGCTTGTTTTCTTGATTTCGAATAACTGCTAATATTCCTAGCAGTTGCTCTTGATTGCTTGTGGTTTACCTTCATTTCTAAGCATTTATGGTGATTCCTATTAATTCACGATGAACGCTGAAAAACTGATTTCAAGTAATAGAAATCGTCAGAAATGAAACGAATCATCAAAAGTCACTTGAAATGAAAGGAATCAAGGAAATCAAGATGTCGGTTTGTTCCTCCTTAGTTGAATGCACGCATAAGAAAAAATGATTTACACGTGTTAAAGGTAAATACTTTTAGAAGTACTGCGGTTTCTGCACCTCAGTGAAATGCGAGTTTCACAAACTGTAGTGAACTTGAATTTGCTTTTTCTAAATTTCAATTAATTTTAATTAAATACGGTATCCACTCAAATTCTCGTTTTATTTTTATGCGCCAGGTGACATTCGACTTATCATTGTCTAAATAAAGCATTGCTTATTTGATATTTCTAACCGTTATGAAAATTCACCAATTAATATATTTACAAGAGTGACTACTTTTAAGAATTTGGCCTATTGTACGAAAACAATTTGAATCAAGCCATATTGAACATAATTCAGACCACGGTATTATATGCTGCAGCTTTTGTATTGGAAACCGTGGTGTATATTGAGTAATGATCAATGTGGGAGTTAAAACTAGTCGAGTTATAACTTTTGAGTTATAACTGTCAACTGTTGTTATATCTATCAACCGTAGTTATAACTATCAACTTTAGCTGTAACCTAAGGTTTTTATAATTGAATATATTCAAGTCATATCGATATTTCTGAAAAATCGCTTGATGGATGTATTTATAAGTTTATTTTTCTACATTGTTCTTTTCATTTGCAACATTTTCAATCAATAAAAATTTGAGTTTAAGAAAAAAAATTTTGGCCAAATTTTAAATTTTAAAAAATTCAATATATAGTTCGAACGATTAGCATTATGATATGAAATTAAGATAAGAAAAAAAAGAAGACACCAGTCGTTAGATCAGTCATATTCTCATCGAGAAAAGAGAAATTGTATAGTCATCATTACGTTTTGAGCTCTCTCTTTCGTCCTTTCCAATTAGCATTACTAGAAAAAACAATAATCGATAGAATAATCGTAAATTAGGACATTTCTTTTATTCGATCACGCTTTCGTGTTTATTAGTAGTACGATATCGACCATATAGCACAATAACTGATTTATAAACTAAATTAGGAAAGGCAATACATTTCACATACACGAATAATGAGATAAAAAAGATTGAAAAATATGCATCTAAAATAAGAGTACAAAAGTAAAATAAACTTAATCAATGTTAACTAAGCTTTTTTTCAGTAAAGGGACAGTTTACCTACTTTCATGTCAATTTGGAAATGAAGAAAACTAAAATTTTACATATAATTAGCTTTTGTGCTTTAAAATTTTTTTCTATGTTTAGCTCACCGATAATACAAATGTTGATCTGCATACTACTTATACACATGTACACTTTCACTCATTGGGAGTATCCATAGGATTTTATTCAGTTATCATCTCTCAAAATATCTTCAGTGTAGTGTGTTCAACATGAAGACTTCTAGAATAACAGAAAAAAAGGTAATAAACGCTTCTCCATACGACTTAAGAATATTCGTAGATTTGATAACAGCTTCATTTTATGAATTTCTGCATTTGAGCGAAATAATTTTTTTCTCCTCTTGTATTCTAAATACAAAATTTACAAGGTCAACCTTCAAAAATATACCTTTGTTATAACTGGATTTGTAGCCATTTTAACTTTTACCCATTTTGATCAACTATCAACCTTTTCAAAAATACTTTTAACTCTCATACTGGTCATGATAGAATGTATCAGAAGGTGTTAGGTTTTTGATGCTCATCACTTATCGGGCACTAGTCACTAAATACCAAGAGAGAAAAAACGAATTCCCTGGATTTGTGATCTCATGGGAATCCGGAGGATTTCATGATGATCCAGATGATATGTGTGGGGCTTAAACGAAAAATCCGATACAGTCAATAAAATCCACATTATATATGATTGTTATCGTGAGATTAATGATTGGTTAGTACTCTTTATGAAATTTCATCGATATCAATGGATTTGAAGCGATTTTTTGAAGTGTTGAAGTTGACTGCAACACCACAAACAATTTGGTGAATTTAAATTCAAAACTAGGAATTCTCAATTTGCTAGGTTGCTCTCACAATTTGCTCTTGTCAAATACAACATTACATTTTATTTTATTTTTCATCGATGATGTTCCTCGATACTTGATCATTTCATTACAACAAGTGAATTGTATAGAAGAACATTTTTGCTTCACATATATCCATAGGAATGGATAACAATATTTGAGGCAATACATCCAATGACCAAATCATGACTCTATTTATTTACAACGAAAAATCCAGTTCACTATTTGATAATAGTGATAAGAATAAAAAGAGGCCACAGAGAACAAAAGCCAAGATAAATAATTCGTTGACGAAAAAAAAGCAATATCAATCAACTGAACAGAAACAATTATAAAGATACATAGACAAACAAATTCGACCTAATGATCAATGAATATATTGCTGAGCTAGGAGCTTCCTTTAAATTTCAAAAAGCAGTAGTTTACCAGCTAATTCATTTTCTTCGCGTCCAGCAGGTTTCCTCTTCCTAGAATGCAGCAAATAAAAGTAAATCAAATCAAAAGTGCAGTATTGATCAGAGACCGAAACCGATGACAAAAGTGCTATTCGATTCGATTCGGATTTTCTGGTCTTTTTAAAATTGTAATTCGATCCGATTCGGCTAAAAACACGAAAAAAATCAATTCGATTCGATTCGATTCGACTCAAATTGGGTTTACAAAATATGGTATTCACTATTACATAGTATTGTTGTTTTCAGACTGTCATTTTAGAATGAGAATAGTCTGTCGATCTTCTATAGAAATATGTTGAATAAATATAATTTATGAAGATATACATAAGAATTATTCATTTTTTTCAAGAAAGAACATAAAATATAAATTAATTAACACATCTAAGTAGACTAATTAAATAAGTTTATTTTCTATAGAACGAAGAAAAATAATATCATTTACTGTATATGGATATATATTTACAGTTNAGAATAGTTACACCGAAAAGTGAGTAGGGTCGATATGGACGTATTCTATTCGACTAACAAATTCTTTCGCTTTGTCTTTTGACAACATTAAACACATTTTAATTAATTTAAAAAAAAGCTACGGCTCCTTTGAAAAAGTCCTTATGTTCACTGTAATTATTTCCTTCATCCTATGAGTCTCAATTATTCGAGCAACTACATCAAATTTAGTGTTTTGTCAAATTCCATGCATAAAGACATTCGAATAAGAAGAATCTATCTGTTTCATATCAGGAAACAAAAGTAATGTTACAGAGATGCAGAATTTTCATGAAATATTTCGATGACCAATGAGATTCTATTAATCCTTTCCAAACCAGAGATGAGAACAGGACAGGATGGTCCTGGTGTCCTGTCCTGCTGCACTCCAGCGCCAAGATAGCTAGCAAGACAAGGCAGTGTAGGACAGAAAATCTTGTCCTGTGCTAGTTTCTCTTCCAGGCGGCTATTCGAAAAACACTATACCTCCATAGAGAAAAATCTTTCTTTTTGAATGCGTGCGATTGAAAAGAGTTAAACATGGTAGGCTTTGTTTTTCCACGAAATTTTACGAATCCTTCCAGAAATAAATAAATCTTACACTATTATGTTGAAGAATTTAAAGACTTCAAAAGTGTGATACAGTTGTAGTATCCAGTGTCGCTCTTAAATTTTGAAAAGTACTAATTCCTTTGTTCAGAATATTTGGTACAGCAGAGGACATGTTATGTGATCAACTTACATATCTGTAATAATCACATTGGATATGAACTCAAGTAACATGAAATTGTTTTTAAATGTAAATAGATTAAAATCAATACTTTTAACTAATGAATGAAGTACATATATTGTTCTGATTATTCAAAAGTAATTTCTCTTTCTGATACGATATCAACATCTTACAAGATCACTTATTTTTACACTTTTTCGATAAAAATGAATGGATTACTACTAAAAATATGATAGTTCAATTGGCGTTGATTATACTTTGTCATTCATACTTCTCTGCCATATCAAAAAAAGATTTTATTTGAAAGTCAGAATGAACTGTAACTTCAATTTAAATCTTTTCTCAATTATTTTAATTTTCGGTCTCTTCAACAAAAAAAAGAAACTTCTATAGATCAAATGTCAGTCATCGCAGATCAATTTAGAAATCTTGTTGAGCGTATTTCAACAATACGATTATTAAAATGGATCAATCTTTACTATTATTAGTTTTTGTCTATGTTAATTACTTACTAAGAAATGGAATAATATAGTTTTCATACAAGCGCCGACACCACCCATGTTTTTCTGCATCATTTTGGTCACCTAAAAAAAAGAATCGTCATTAGTATATTAAAGTAAATGATATTTTTCATAAATAGTTTTAATCCCAAAAAATGTTTTGCATGACGCATATTGTGATACTCCACTCAAAATAAACATATTATTATTATTCTCTTAATTGGAAATGAAAAGTATGCAATAATTAAAATATATAAGTAATAAATAAAATGTATTTCTTTACATTTCCGAATAATAATTTTGTAAACCGGCATCTCTCGTATTCGATCATACCAGAAGTCACCAGTTACGACAGGACAAAAAAATATTTTTCTCGATATCCATCACGCCCATATTGACATCAGGTGCAATATTAAAGTGAGTTTTAGCCTGAATAAGAAACTGATCAAGTGGAATAAATTCACGAACATAAAATATTTTTTCTTCGGATTGATAAACAAATTTGACTTTTTTCATATCGTCGGAGGCCATTTGGAAATCTAGAAGGCATCAACAGAATCCAAAAAAACTAATCGAGGAATATTATCTAAAAAGGAAAAAACGATTCATCAAAGTTGAAATTTTTATAATCAGTTAAAGTGTAAATTAAATTCCCTTCTAAACAGATCTTCGTAACATTGAAAGAATATATTGTGTATAAATATTAATGAAGAAATAAGAATTCTTCAATGTAAATGCCATATTGATTAAGATACACAAAAGTGTATGTAGTTTATCCTTGCGTATTTACACCAATCACGTTTCATTCCATACTATAACTATTTCTTTCCATTTGTCATGTTCTTTATAATTGTCTTGCCGAAATATTTAAAATTATGAATGAAAACATTCATGTATAGCTAAAAACGAGAACAAAAACAATTGCTCAGGTGCATTTCCATTTACTCCTAAATAACTTTCAGGATTTTAGTTAAAATATGTGATTATAACATCTAATATCATGAAAATTATCGAAGATATTTCTTGTAGGTAATTAAATATTATTTCAGAATAATAAATATCTGAATAAAAAATTAATTTGTTTTTAACAAATAACAATCATAATAATGATACTTTTGTTCATCGAATTCTTCAATGTAAAATTATCAATGAAGTTTTATTAAAAAGTTTAAAAAATATTGCATTTTAGGTTCAATTCAACGTTATAGAATTGGTTTAGCATAATTTGATTGGAATTATTTTGATGAACATCGGCGCCTGGTTTTGCTTAGTGAAAAAGAATATGTCGATTATGTGATTCCATCAAAATCAAATATTGTATCAATTATTTTTTTTTGAATTATTGTAATTAATAATAAAAATATTAATTTAGTCTTTTTTTAAACTCTAAATAGATGATCTACAATACGATTAACTAATTTTTCACAAATGATAGATAGATGTTATTTTTTTTTGTTCAATTCGTAAATCCTTTGCTTAAAAATTCTAACATAACTATTTATTTGAAACAGAAAAATAATTCACAGATATGAAAATTTTTTTTTTTTTATAAAATTCCATTTGTGAAAGCCAGACAAAATAAAAATACAATATTTAGATGTAAATTGAAATTCGGTATTCGAAATAAGAATAAGCGAGATTATTTTAATGAAAATATTCGTAAATACAACAAAATTATGTTTTGAGTTCATTATATAAAAGAGCATTTCGAATTCTTCGTTGAGTTTTTATTTCTTCAAATGTTGAAGATGTTCCATTCGTTGTTCCACCAGTAGATAATAAACCGCCAGCAGCAGGAGCAGCAGCAGCACTTATATTTAAATCTTTATTAATTAAACCCAATGCTTGCTTCATTTTACGTGCTTCACCTGCTTGAAAACATGTTTTTGGTATCATTGAAAGAAGAATACTTGATAATGAACATAGTATAGCCAATATAAATAATGCAGAATATTTTATATTTAACAGATAACGATCAATTACTAAAATTACTGAAATTAAATAAATTATTCGAAAAGAAAAAAACTCACATGTTATACAAGGAATAGCAACTATAAAAGAAGCAGCATTTGCAAATGATGTATATTGAAATGGAATTGTTATTGTTAACGTATTAAATACTTGACAGAATAAACAAAAAAATAAATTTTGAGTTTTGTTTTCCTCTTTACAATGAATCTTTCTTACGAAGTGCACAAATTAATGTTATTATGATAATTGATGAATCGAAATTATGAATAAACATTGGTTCAAGTTCAGTTATATGAAAAACTAAAACAAATGGCCAAAGAGAACATGTTCCAAATAAACATACATTAATCATAACTATTCGATATTTTGAATTAGTTAAATTCTTAACTAAACCATTGATAAGAATCTATTAAAAAATAATTAATAAAATTAAATATTGAATAAAATGTTTCAAAAAACAAAATACATCGAAAATTGTTTTCATTGCAACAACTTGTTATATGATGAACATTTTTCATTATCAAATATTCGAAGACATTCTCTACAATTATTAATAATACAAAATCATTTTAACAAAAATCAAAGCATTAAAATTTCTCGTTTAGTCGGACTCGTAGTTACTTCGTTTATATTTATAAATTTCTTTTATGGATAGGAGATCATTATAGTGAAATTATTATCTACAGTAATATGAGAAGGGTTCAACAAAAAATAAAATTTTCTGCGAAATTAAAAATAATTATGAAAGAACATTAATTGTATAGATTTAATAATTATGCCTATCATCTTCTCAATCCTTTGTTATAAAGTAGGCGTCATGAAAATAAAATAAAAAGAAACGCCAAGGTCAATTATTAATAGAAACATAGTGAGAGAAACACAAAAAGAATTAATCTGTTTTTCTATCACATTTTCCTTAGTGCTTTAACGTTGGTCCTATGAAAGAAGCGTGGTGATGCGCACCATATGGCTTCCGGTGTTTTTTTTTCTTTATCGATGACGGATGTTCTGTCAGTGAAGTGCTTATTTTATATATTCGATCAATGCAATTTTTCAACGATTTCATCTAACAGATACTTTTTTTCAAACTTAAAACAACGATATTCATATACCTTATTCTATGTATCGAAACAAAATTTAATTAAACTTTTAACAGAAAAATGTTATTTTCAATATTTATTCTTTTTCAATGATTTTCTATTTTTACCTGAGAAAAGCTGCTCTTGCTCGGCCACGTCTTGGATATTATTGATAGACAAATAAATGTATAAGTAAACAAATACAGAATAGGAACACATGAAAAAGCCATATACATGCAAAAAATGAACGAATTGGAAATTTTTTAACTTCTAATCTTATTTCATTATTAATTTGTGTTAAATTGGAAATTTCATTCATTGATGATAAGAGATCATTTTCTTTTTTATATTTAACAAGAGTTGTTGCCAATTCAATTGTAATTGTAAGAAGAAAAGCATAAGTAAAAGTTAAAATCATGATTAATAGAATATATTTGACTTTTTCTGATAACTTTAATTCATTATCACAATTGGTTAGAAGACGTGATTGATTTGGTGTTATAGATTGAATACTCGCTGATGTTTGCGATAAACGATGCGATGGAAATATTCCATTAAGTTTATTTGGAAATACTGATGTTGACGAAGAAGAAGAATTTATACTCAACGGAGTACCATAATGATATTTTGATTGAAATTGTTGCATCGGTATAAACGAGACACAACTAGATCAGTTATTTCTACTAGTCTTTATGCAAACATCAAAAAGTTTAATTAGTCTTAACCAAGTTATACTAAAACAGAAGAAAAGAAAAGCAAGAAGTACGTAGCGTTTTCTTGCTTTCTTTTTCTTCTTTTCTCGTTTCGGTTTGATCTTCGTTCATTTCTTTTTAGTTCTGATGAAAAACTGGGCTTGTTGTAATAGCAGCGACCGCGCTTTTAAACAAGAAGCGGATGTTGACAATTATTTTCTTTTCATTCGCCTATTGTTTGTTTGTTTGTTTCTTTCTTTCTATTTGTGCGCTGGATTCCATGATCGACGTCAATAGATCAATGCACCTGTTCACTCTCGAATATTTCAAATAACAACAGAGGCAAACCTATCCATATTTAATATTTTATATTTAACATTGTTTTCTTATTCACTAACTTACAAATCATCTCAAATTAAATAAAATCTCAATACTATTTTTTTGTTTTTTTTTCTCAAAAAAAGTACAATTAGCTCTATTTTCGAAGAAGTATGTTCGAATTTGAAATGAATTAATTAAATCTATATTGAACTACAGAATATGTTAATTCTTATATCAAAATAACTACTTCATACTATGAAAGCAATTTTACATAATTGAAATGAAAATGTAAATAAATGATACTCGCGTCTTCTTTTTCTGACTACATGAATAATTCATATATGACAATTTAATAAACATTTGCAATTTTTTCACTCCAATCTAATCCAATGTGATTAAATGTTGTTTCTTAGTAGAAGCTTATTTGAAACTCGTTTTCTTTTCTTCATACAGACAAGATAAAGATAATCACAATTAATGATTAACTATCTTTGACATCATTAAATATATTTTGAACTGAGGTTAAGTCAGGAAAAAATATAGATCTTTTGTTAGATAATCGTCAGTTGTCATTTCAGAGAATCATGAGAAGTCCTCAGAACTTCAAACATAATACTACATCAGCGTAGGGCAGAACAACTTTTTACAAAATAGTCAGACCAAACGTTGAAGCGCATGTCTCATAACTAGAAAGTACCTTAGCTACGTTTTAGAAACGTTAAAAGGCCAACTTGCTTGAAAAGCAAAACAAGCATGCAATGCTTCAAACTCAGATCGATCGTCAATATTATATTTCACAATAATTATTTGAGAAACTTTTCTTCAGTCTATATCGATTTAGTGTTCTATTTGAAGTTCTTAGGAATTCTTCTGATTCTTTGAAATGAAGGCTGAAGCTTATATCTGAAAAGATTGATGTATTTTTTTTCTGACTCAAAAGTAGTTTAAATATTTTCAATGATATCAAAAATAATCCTCGACTCTATAGTATTATTCAATGATCTCTACAAAAAGAAAGAGAAGTTTCAAATAACGAGTAGTCTAGATTAAATTACCGAAGTTTGATGAACCTTTCGTTTAATTGGGTTTAATCAAAATTTTTATTGTTCATATTCTCTTTTTTCCAAAATAAAAATCATACAATAGACATTTAAAACATAGTAAGTACTGTATATTCAACAACATAGTGTTGCTCATTGTTTTCACTAAAAATATATTTATACTGGTCAAGTGAAAGTATTGTCAATTACTCAAACATATGTACGAAGATCTCTTCAGATACACAAAGAACTTTTCTTACAAAATTTTATCTCTTCTCAAGCTACACATAAATTATGTTTAATTATTTCGCAGTTACGAATGCATCTTGATTTTTAACAAAGAATATTTGATATTCATCATGTAGTCAGGGACAGAAGTATACTCACTTATAGATACAAAAGCATATTTTAGATCTTCAAAGCCTGTATTTGTTGCTATAAATAGAATAATACCGGCAAGCATGGGTTTCGAAAGATTTTGTTAAAAAAACAATCTACTCAGCTGTCAAGAGTAATCTCATGAATGATTTTTTTTTTCGAATATTTTTTGAAACGTAGACAATTGAACGAATACAAATCCACACCCTACCTAGATGCACTGAAACATTTCTTGATATTTAGCAATGGATACGGATAATACGTACTATCATGCTTATAATTATAATTATAATTATTCAGAATTCTCCTAAGAAAATTGCAAAAGTTGATCAGTTTCGTACTCTCAATATGAAATTAGCATTAAAGTGGAAATTATTATTAAAACAAGAAAATAAAATCTAGAAACTTAGAAAACCAAAAAGCTAAAAGCAAGAAAACAATAAAAGGATCAAATCGATGCATTCATCATTGCAATTCCATCACTTTATTCAGAGATGAAATGAATTGTATTTTCCTCATTAAAATATCTGTTTTAATCAATGAATTTTTAGTTTATCGAATCTTACATCCGTTCCAGAATTCTAAATAATATTTATATGTGCTTCTCATATAAATTTTACGTAGCTTATAAGATATTTTCAGATTTTAAAACTCTTTAAAAGTCTTACTATTATCAATAGCTATCAAAACAAAAATTAGCAATGTTTTCTTTTAATGTTTCGTCTCATAGTTGAGAAGAAATACATCATGTAGAGTTACGTGTAACATTTGTTAATCCTATTTTTAGTTCTACTAAATGCTTTAAACGATGAAAAACAAATTAATAAAGCTAACAATTGCTCTTGTTGATAGATGCTATCATATTTCATTAAAGTTGTGTTAATACAAAAAAAAGGAAAGATTATTTTCTTTTAAATAACTATCGAAATTAACTTTAGGTATCACAATGATTCTGCTTCGTATAAGACTCATATAATGCATTTTGTTTTAGTAGAAAATCTTCTATTGTGATAAATGATAATCAATTGTGAAACCATATCAATTTGCTTTTCTTGAATTCATATCTCATAGTCACTGAAACGTTTTATTGCAAATGAAATTAGATTTGTTTTCTGCATGCATTAAAGCACAATAAAAGTTCATCGCCTATAATGATGTTTGAGGCATAATAAAATTTTCAGATTATTTCTAGATTAGTATTGAACCATTTTGTGAAGTCATCAAATTAGATTTTTAAATTCTATGAAACAAATTAAGACAATAGATTACTCATAGATATGAGATAGATCTTTTGAAATATTTTCATTTGTTAGAAAAAAAAATCGATTGAAACAACGAACTTGATCTGTTTTTCAGAAAGAAAAAAAATCAGATAAGAAATTCTGAAAGAATCACTTGCGAGCATATGCAATAAGACTTCGTTAAATACAAATTATTCTCTTGAATTTAAATAAAATTTTCTTTTACTTTGTCGACATGATCAAATAAGGATCATGAAAATATCTTCATCGAGAGTAGAAGAAGGCAGCCATGTAATGGATATGTTTACTCTGAAACGCCAAAAAAAATTCGTGTTTCTCATTAAAGATAAATCTTAGAATGTAAGAGACATAAATATATAACTTTTGAGATTTTAGTACATATTTATCAAAAGTGCGATTGGTGCTATATTTCCTCGCTAAACTCCAGATGAATAATAGATAATGATTCGTCAATTAAAAACCTGGCAAGTACCAAAAGACGATTTTTCAGACTTTTGACTATATTTCGGTTAACCGATTTTCATGATCTCTTATCAAAATAGATAGTTGATCATTTTTTTCATTTTATTGAGAGAAAAAAAGTGATTCAATCTTTGAACGTAATCAATTTGAATATTTCGACTTGAAAGAGCTTATTGGTGATGATGAATATTGATCCAGCTGATGTCATCGGCAACTTAAAAACTGAATATCTTTAAAGCTGAAAAAGTGTTTGAATATCCAATATCTAGTACATTTGTTTTTCTTTATACAGCTACAATCAATCAATCAGAAATAACAGAATATGCAATGACCAATCGATAAATTTTCTTCGAAATTTTTTATAGATTCCCAAGACACTTGATCCTGCCTCCGAAACCCATCGGAACCAGCACCGAATCTCTCCAGAAGCTGGCATGTTTCCCACTCAAATCTGCCAGGATCCGACAGGAATTTCGCCAGAATCTCTGCTCCCGGAATCTGGGCCGGAATGCAAAGAAAAATGGTCCGATCGTTTCCTGCCGGATAATACAACCGAACATTGTCGCAACCGATCGACCCGAACTACCGGATGATCTCGGTTCACAAGGGCTTCTGCACATATTTGACCGGATTCCGTCAGATTTCGAAGACAAGGACATCATAAAAAATCTTTCATACAAGCGTTCTTTAACCACAAGATGAATCAACTGTAGTATTCAGAAACACGCACACAAACCGAAACGACTACGCCTGATGGATAATGACACATAATCCAAATCATCGCCGCTCAAACGGGTCCACAACAAACATTTTCCCCAACAGCAATCACCCTAAAAAGCATTGTAACCCGAAACCAACAACACCTGACTCACCAATAGACACACTAAGAATGATCCAGAACCAACCTACTATACATCGTATTTAGTAAACACATTATAAACCCGTTTACTGTGTCATTTTGTTGCATTTAAGTTCTTGAAAACATCGCTCCCAACATTGTTTTGCACCCATCGAAACCATTAATAATTCATAGAAAATGCATCTGAGTATCATTTCGGATCATCACCACTTTCTTTTTCAACAATCATTGCCATTGTAAACATCATTGAAGAGTTATCTTGTTGCATAAACACGAACACAAAATCACTCCAAACATAATTTTTGAGAGATCGAAAAATTCACTAAGACATAGAGAATTGTTCAGATAAGCATTCTCGATGGTTCTAACGTACCTTTTCCTCGTGAAACAGGATTTTGAGTGACATACGAAAACGATTTAATGGCATATGGAATTTTTAATATTATGTGTAAGCAGCATTCGAGCGTCCGCAAAAGCGTTTGTTGGTGATTTGAAATGATGCTTTTGGTGTTGTCAGACCGAGGAAACACATGTGTAACACGTTTTAAATTTTGTCGAGTTGCATGGACGAACAAGGTAGTGTGAGTATAGAGGAAGTTTATCTTGCCCTGGGTAATCATTAATGGCTGTGGATTTCGGGGTAGACCAGGAGTCGAGCATAGAATTATGTTATATTAGCTGGAGTTATGATAAGCGAGCTGAGTGAGATTCATTCGGATCGATAATTTTGCTCAGCATCAATAAATACATAATCATGTTGCTCATGTGGATTGATTTTTCATAAATAAGCTATTGAATGAACCATACTGTTTAATTCATGCTTTTCACCGCTTGTATGAGCTGTTAACTAAGAGTCGGAATGAATCACAAGATCTTTCTTTAGCATCTGGTAATTAGTTGTCGATGCTGTCGGTCAGATCTGTGTTTTAGTAAGTGGCTTAATCCGGTGAGTAAGACCGTTCGGTTCTGATATGATCCGATTGGTTCCGATGAGACTGATTAAGCCGGATCTACCATGAAATTGAGCGTCATGCGGCACGCGGATTCCGGTAAAGTTTCGTTACCGGATATTGTCGGATCACGTCGTATACGGCCCAATCGTATCATCTGACCTGATATTTTCCGGCAATGTAAATCTGGCTGGTTCTCGGAGAAACCGGTAACCAGATTTGATAATAAAACAAAGAAAATCATCGGAATTCACCAGAAATTAACCGACCGAATCCGGTCACCATGTTACATCGGAATTATAACCCGTCCGACAAGAACCGACTGATCTATAATGTCCTGGGTTGATTAAATATCATTTCTATCAAAAATGGAGTCGAATAATAAATGGCTGTATTAGATGTACCTATTGTTTTGTTTTGACATTTGATTGATAGTTTTATCAAACCAGTATAAAATAATATAATTTATTTAGGATGCTATAATCAAAATGCTGGTATGTATATTTTATTTAAATTAAAATTTCTTATTTATCTAGAATAACAAGAAAGTAATCATATTAATAAATATCAAAATCTAATTTAATTGAAAATTGTAAGTAAGAAAACTACTTCTAAACAATGAGAACAACAAGACTTTATATTGGATTTTTCAAAAAATATTCTGTTAGTGCATATCGAACATCATTTCCACCACTTGTTGATGCTTTATATAAAGGCTTTTTATAAATATTTTCAAAAGCAAACATATCCCAATCAGCTTCAGAATGATCTCCTGTGATAATACATAAATTATGTAAAACAACAAGTGTTTTTATAATACTAGTGGTATTATCTATATGAAACTCCATCTTTCTTTTTAAACAACGAAACCGATTTTTCAGCAATCCAAATGTCCGTTCAACTGTGCATCTACGTCGGCTCGGTTAATGAATTTGCAACGGGACATAACTCCTTTTGCCCGATTTTCAAAATCATAAGTGAGAAAAACGCTTATTATCTTTGATATATACGGAAAAAATGGTTTATGTCCCGTTGCAAACTCATAAGCCCACTGTTTGTTTAATACTCTATCAAAAACATTTTCTCCGTTTATTATTTGACGGATTTTGTTTTCAGTGCACACCCACATCCTCTTCCATACGTTTATTGAGAAAAGAAAAATCGATGCGAAAATTGTTGCATCGTGCTACATGAAGCAATTTAAAATTCGTTACATGCGAAGAAGGAGAATGAAAAACAAACATTCGTTGATGTTCTAACCAACAAAACAGTCGCTTCCTTCGATTTTTCATTTCAACAACAACTGACTGTAGTCAAGCAAACGGTAGCAAAAAAACACTTCGGTAAGAGGCGAGAACATCATTTAAAAACTGTCTCCGATGAAATATCTCCGACGTTTCCTCTGTCAGAAAATGTCTTTCAACCCAAATTTCCTTGGTCAAAACAAAACCGTCAGAAATGGTCCCCAATATAATACTCCTTTGAAACATGCTCTTTCTGTAAAATATTAACAATGGTCAGTGATAAAATCAAGCAAGCGATTTTATTTGTTGTAACAGATTCATTTTTATCTTATTTCTGATTTGCCAAAAACAAATAAGTCGGCCATAAATTCTGCACCGTATTTTGGTGATTATTGAACCGACAATATAATTGTCCAGTGCGGTGTGGGTGTAGCTGTCGGTTGTGGGTATGGGTGTGAGTGAGCGTATATGTGTCAGTATCAGAATGATTGCGGGCGCGGATTTAAGTGCACTGTTCACATACTCTTCATTCACACCCACACCCAACATGGAACGATCGTATTGCTACACATTCCTGTGTAGTCATAAATTTTAGATAAAATGTGTATCTCAACGAAACAGCTAAAAAAATCGCTTGATAAAGCCATATTCGAAAGGCCTAGCATTTACTATCCATATTCAATGCAATATAAAATTCCTTCTTTTCCCCTGCTCTTTACTAATTTTTTTGCTTAAATTCTTTATCTTTTTTCTCCTCCTCTTATATTTTTTATAATATTTCCTTCTTGTTAATTTCAATAATAAGACAAATAAAAAAATAAAAAAAACCCTTTCTTTGTTTTACTTGTTCAATATACGAATATTATTTAAATTATATCTACTTATATATGGAAAAAAAAAGTTTCGTGCGACTTGCACAATTTAAAGGAATCTGATTCAAAATCCATCAGAGACAAGTATGGTTACAGCGTTTTCAAAATACCCATCACAAGTTGACCAACACTGACCATTGATCAGTTCGTGGTTTCTAACATAGATCGACGTCTCCCGCTGTCTTCTTCCGAATGGTGAAAACCACAGGTCACTAGCTGCTTTTGTTCTCAGGTTATTCGAAAAGTGGCTGGGATCATTCTTTTTTGGATAGACAGTAGTATATATATACTGTTAATATCAGCCTTTTCCAATAAAGAAACATGTAAAAAGAATAATATTAATTAAGTGGGCCAAAACTTATTGGACACCTTTTAAGCATCTTCTCTTTTCACTTTCACTACTAACTTTTCTAATTTAAGTTTAAAAATCAAATCATTTTTGTACCCTCTACTTTCTTCCATCCACGAATACATTATGGCGAAAAAGTTTGTTGAGGATGACAAATTCACTGCTCAAACACCAACAGGACGTTTTCTCGACGTCAACTTCGAACCACAGCGACGGTTGGGACCAATCGAAGGCTACGAACTAAAGCCATTGGTCTCTCTCGAAGAAGCAGTTAAGCCGCTCGAAAAGCTGATCAAAAACATTCAAACATACGTCTGGACAGCTACCGGTAACTGTGAAGAACCAAAAGATGGATTAACACCAGATGAACGCTCTGCAATTTATCTCTACACCATGGAGTGTATGTATCGTGAAGTGAATGCGGCTCTTCGAAGTGAACAGCGACAGTCACTAACGCCTTACTTCTCCTATCTCAAACTATTCATCACTGCCCTATGGAAGTTAGACTCTGTCCGAGACGTTGTCTGGCGTGGAGTCAAGGGAAATCTGACTGATCAGTATCCAGCAGGGAAAAAGTTTGTTTGGTGGGGCTTCTCGTCATGTTCAACAAAACTGTCTGTCCTACAGTCTCAACAGTTTCTCGGAGAATACGGAACACGGACTCTCTTCAATATCCAGTGTTTCAATGGAAAGATGGTACAGAACCATTCACAGTTTCCAGCTGAAGGTGAAGTCTTGCTATTGCCGTGTAGCTACTTTGAAGTCATTGACAGTATTAAACAAGGAAATGAACTGCGTATAATACATATTAAACAGATTGAACCACCTGTAACATTGATTCAACCGCCTTTTACTACATCTCCAAAGAAACAGGTTGATCCTAACCGACATTCCACTGTTGACGCAGTCGCCAGTGGTTTATCCAAACTGAAAGTAGCCGCCAAATCTAACGAACAAAATATGGCTCTCTTATGTGAGTTCAATAAGTTTCCCGTTAGAGTTCAAGTCCATATGATTTGCGACCTCATCGTAATATCTCATTTGCTTTAACAACGCAGACAGTCCCGATGATTGGGGTCTTTTCTAGATACACAACCATCTTTCGATCCCATTTTCTTTTCAAATCTCAATGAATCTTTAGAGCTATGGCGAGTCAGAGAAGCAAATAAGGAGCGACTTCTTCCAATCATAGACAATTATCGCTTTTCTCTAGGAAATCATGAAAATGTTGTCCCATGTTTTCTCGTGAATATCATTGTGCCGGTGTGCAGAAACAAGCCAAATTACGTCCATTTTGACCTCTTTGTACCACTCCACTCCAAGTACGTTTCTAAAGTAGGCCCTTTTATGGCGTTCTTCAAGAAATATAAGCAGGTGTGCGCATAGTTTGTGCGTACGTCAAAAACTCACTTTATTCATACAGTATCTTTATTACCATTTGGTATAAGAACCAGTCGTAAATAATTTGAGAAATCGTAAAATAACTTTCTCACCCCTAGTTTAAAGTGCTTTTAGAATTCCGAAATGATGCAAGCTGCCGTTACCGGTTTCGTCTTTGCCTAAGGGGCTCATCAGATGGCTTGAATTTGGTTGACCAATCCATACAGAAAGGGAGCCCTTCGGTATCTGAATAGATCAGTATACACTGACATAAAACAAGACAACCTGCACTTTTGCAGCATAAGCCTCAAATGAAGACATCCCTACATCTACTAGCGATGCTCCACTTGTCACTACTGCACTGGCAGATAAATGTACACGAATGTGTAGGTTGTCTTATTTTAGGTTAGTGTATTCTGATCTATTCAGACACCAAAGGCGCCCTTTCCCTATGGATTCGGAAACCGAATTCAAGCCATCTGATGAGTACCTTATGCAAGGACGAAACCGGTCACGACAGCTTTCATCAACCTGAAAAATTTACCACAGCTTTCTCTTATCAATACCAATAAACGCTGGAAATTTCACGTGTATAGCATTTACCTAAGGTGAGATTCGATTTTGAGGGAGAGAGGGGAGTCTTAATGCAAGCCAAATGAACTATATACCAGTAGATAGACCGCGAAAATGCCTCCAATTTCTATATGACAAGAGTTTTTCACAATGTAAAACATAAGTTCTTGCCGAAGTACTTGGTGAATACCGTTCAATTCCAGCTTTAAGCG
>CAJNYU010004270.1:0-54140 GCA_905331475.1 Rotaria socialis | reverse complement strand
GGGGGGGGGTTGGGGGAGGGCTCACGTGATTGGATCAGCTTTTGGGCAGTTTGCGAGTGGAGTGAGGGTATGGATGAGTCGGGGAAGCCATGACCGGTTTCGACCTTTCTCAAGGGTCTCATCAGATAGCTTTGAATTACTAGATAGAACATTCTGTTCAAATGATCTATACAAGACGACTATACTAGTAACCATGTGAATATTTAGAAGAAATCAAACATGGGTGTGTGGCTGTGAGTGTTAATGTGAATGGCAGTAGTTCTAAATGTATATCCATATGCACAGCCACACCCACCAAGCAGAACAGGGCAAAATAGTTTGCCCTGCCAACGTTTTTTCATAAAAAGTCATTCGAAAGTGTTCGTTACATATCAACATGAATTTTCCCGAATATATGTCTGCTATGTAATTCTAATAGCTTTAATCATTAATTCATGTTTTCAATCGATTTCATTAGTACTTATGGATGTGATATCCCTTCAGATTCATCATCATTCAATAAAAATTGTTTCGATTTCGAGGGGATTCGACATCTATTACTAGCAAATAATAAACAATGAATCACCACATGCTGTTAAATGATGGCGAAAGCCTCCGACTCAGCTAGATGATATTCATTCACAAAGAATCCTGGCTTTGATCGAAAGAAATATTGATTTTACTTAAATAATCAACTGTATCGTGCACGCATAAAAAAGGCCAAGCTGTTGAACTAAAAATGATTGTTTGCCCATCAAGAATAAGTTAAATGATACTATTTCAACACTATTGTAATCTGATTTTTAATCGATAAAATATATTTGTAAACCCTTCAAAATTAGAAAAAGTCCGAGCATGTTTAAAAACAGATTATCAAAGTACACGCCAATAACAGAAAGAAAAATAAGATATATATATATATAACAACGCTGATTAATTTTGATTAGCCTTCATCATTAGTATGAAGGACGAAAATAGTCTGAAATTTTAATCATGACTACGAGATAAAGTAAAAATAGTTTCAAAAGATTTTATCATGGAATGAAAGAGTCCTTTTTCACGAAGAAAAATGGCTATATTAATAACACTCGAGCATGCAACAAGACAAAATTTCACACACATTTTATGCCTTTCTAGTAGTCTCTTTAGAAATGATACTGCAAACATTTAAGACTTATTCTTGCAGTTCTAGTTGTACCAGTTTGATAAAATAGCTGGTACCAAAAGGAATAGCATCATCATTGAAGTTGTATGTTGGTGAATGAAGTTTACCAAATTCATTTCCATTTCCTACGATAATATAAGCACCTGGTCTTTGCTCTAGCATACTAGCGAAATCTTCGGCACCCATTGTCGGTGCTAGGTTTCCATTCACATTTTGTGTACCGACGAGACTTTCAGCTGCTCTAATTGCCTTTTCTGTACATTGAACATGATTGACTAATGGAATTCCTTCTCGATTGTATTGTACTTCAGCTGTACAGCCAAAGTTATTTGCCGTGCCATGAGCCAATTCTGTCATACGTCGTTCTATTGTATTTCGTACTTCATTGGTAAAACTACGAGCAGTGCCACCGATACAAATTTCCGATGGTAAAACATTTAATGAACCAAAAGATCCGCTGTGAATTGCACCGACACTAATTACGGCTGTGTCTATCGGTGAAATGTTACGGCTAACAATTGTTTGCAATGATAAAAGGAATTGTGCCAGTACTACTGTGATATCAGTAGCTAAATGGGGTGCAGCACCATGACCACCAGTACCTCGAAACATAACAGTCCAAGTATCTGCTGCTGCCATCATTGGACCTGGTCGAATCGCAAATTGACCAATTCCTATGTGGGGCCAATTATGTTGTCCGTAGATGGCATCCATCGGAAATCGATCGAATAGTTTATCTGCAATCATACGAATTGCACCATCGAGTTTTTCTTCTGCTGGTTGAAAAACAAAATACACAACTCCACAGAATGAATCTCGATTTTCTGCTAGATATTTAGCAGCACCAAGTAACATCGTTGTGTGGCCATCGTGACCACACGCATGCATGACACCAGAATTCGTTGAAACATAGGGCAAATCATTTTTCTCAATCAGTTCCAAAGCATCCATATCAGCTCGCAAGCCAATAGAACGACTACCAGGAGTATTACTCGTTAACATACCTACTACACCCAGATCACCCACTCCTTCAGTGACAGTCACACCCCATTCTCTGAGTTTATTAGCAACCAGAGTGGCGGTTCGTGTCTCGTTCATAGCTGTTTCTGGATGAGCATGAATGTCTTGACGAATGAGAGCCAGTTCTGGCTGCATCTTGCGTATTTCATTAAGAAGAGTTTCGTCCATTCCCTCAAAAGTGTTATTATCTCCTCAAATGACTTACTATTTAGAAGCAAACGCATGAAACACTGAGAAAGATAAAAAGATAAAAATGAAGAACAATATGCAAGTAATGAAATTGTCATTGACGAAAAGAGTTATCATTGGTGAATAGAAAATATGTAATATATTGCTATGTATTCAAAAGTTAAGTGTATCACTAACATATAAAGTGATTTGCACACCAAATGCTACATACTGTGGAGAACGAAGGGCATTGCTATTATTACCGGACTGACCATGACCAGTGTCTACAACTGTTATACCGAAGATAGAATTCGGACAAAACATTTGTATTCAATGATATGGTACGAAGAGTTGAGCTGAACTATTTCCAGGCCATCCAGATATGTCAGCATATATGTTACGGTCCATATAATCACCAATAAACCATTGTGCAATAGAATGCGCTGAATTCATTCATGCTGTCAAGTCACATGTTATTTCAAACTCACATGCGTATGATTTTTTTATCAACAACATCTTGGGCTAACAACAGAAAGATGACACATTAAGTAAGTCGAACATAATAGATCTGCATATAATTGCCATTATTGGTGACAATTATTTTAAAAGATAGTTTATAAGAATTAAAATTCTAGCGGAATGTATCATCAGAAACTTTTGTATTTTTTGAAGTGCTACATCGTTCTATACTGATCTTGACGATAAAATTGAGAAAAATGCCTTGTCATGGTGTGTGTGTGCATCGGATATGGATACGAATTTGAGTTTGAGTATAAAAGTTCACTTGTGTCATCTGATAAAATAAAACTGTTATGAACATGTACGATCCATAGCGACCTCTATAGCATAGTAATCTTCATCTTTGATCGAATCGAGTATATTCCACCAATATTAACAAATGAACGTTTACTACAAAAGAAGTCGTAATAGAGAGCAAATCATAGTACCTATTTATTTAAATCTAGTCATTCATCTCAATTTTGAGATGTTCTTTTAAGTACGAAAGTGAAAGAAATGACAACAAAAAATATTTCTCCAACTTCGAAAATTCATCATCGACGTAGTAAATTTAAAAAAAACAGTGAAAATACATCGCCAGCAAATCCTAGTGAATGGAGTAACTATGTCTTATTTTGATATTGAACAAGATTTATGTATTTTTTTTCTAGCCATTAAATTTTGTATTATCGGTGCTGCTTGTTCAAATAAACAACTTCTATCTTCACTCGAAGATCGTTATGTATATGAATGTATTGATGATGAAAAAGAAGCAATTCGTACATTAACCGAAACAAAAAATTTATTATCTCAACGTCAATTACGTATTTATGTTGTTGATTCATTTGACGATTGTATATTTCACTATTTAAAAGACAATGAAGATATTTATACGATTAGTTCTGAACTTGTATTATCATGTGCGGAAAAAGAAATTGTAAGAGCTAAACTTTTTTTGTTTCTAAAATTATAATATAACATCATATCTTCAGGATATTCCTGTACCACGAAGGAATCGACCTCTCTATTGTCAACATTTATCTTCAGCTGTTATATGTTTTGTTGGCATTCGAAAAGATACACATGTAAGTTAATAATAGTAAAAAATACGATCATTTTTTTCTCGAATATTTGTTTGTAGACGGAATTCAGTGATTTTGTTCATTATCTTGGTGGATCTGTTCGAAAAGATTATAGTGATCAAGTAACACATGTCATTTCACATGCAAATATCGGCGAAAAATATCTTGTAAGAATAGCTTTTTTGCCAACTAAAATACCTATTTGCCAATGTTTTTAGACAGCATTTAACATGGAAAGAAGTGAAATTCTAACAGAAGAATGGCTTTTACGTTGTTGGCAAGAACGAAACAATCGTCAATTTGATCCATTTGAATCAGAACTTATTCGAATATATCGAGCTAAACCATTACATAATCTTAATTTATTCTTTTTTGGTTTTAATAATGAAAATGAATCAGAACATTTACATACTTTAACTAATGAACATGGTAAATAGGCATTTTTTTGCGGACATTTCTTCATACAAAAAAAATGAATTTCTTTTCAGGTGGATTTATCACAACAGAAATGAGTGAAGCTTCGCATATTGTTCTTTCGGACATGAACCTGTTTATATCGACTTATCCATCATATACACGAAAGCATCGACAATATATTGTTCACGTACAAGTAAGTAATAATTAACAAGGAATCAAACAAAAAATACAATTTATGTATCTGTAGTGGTTTTGGGAATGTTTGTGTTTAATGGGCAAAGCTGATGAATCAATATATACAGTTAATTTAACCAGTAATCAGTCAACAACATCAGATTCTTCATTACTTTTACAATCACCATCAACTCATAGCGAAAGTCCACTACTTGATTCATCAATAAACACGACTGTTAAACGCAAACGTCGACAAAAACATTCGTATATCAATGAACAACAAATTGATCCAATTCAAAATTCAAAACGTTTCAATAGTAGTATGAATGAAAATGAAAATCTGTCAGATGAAAATATCATTGTAGAAAAATCACAAAATATTAAAAAGGATAATAAATATTTAATTGGAATGGAATTACGAGAAACGGAACGAAATTATGTTACGATGTTATCGAATATTATTCGAGTAAGTTCATAGATATTCTTGGCGTTTGTCAAACTTTATTTGTCGGATAGATTTTCAAAACAGAAATGGAAAAAGATGATCGTCGAAATGGTCCTATACTTACAAAAGTTGAAAGTACGCAAATATTTGGTAATATCGAAGAAATCTATCATTTACATTTATTAATTGCTGAACAACTCGATCGGGCTATCACTGAAGATGAATGCATTGGCTCCGTATTTTTAACTAATGTAAGTATGAAAATTCTTTGGCAATAAAATACTTTTGTTTTTGTGACGGTTTTTAGTCTGTTGAACTTTTGCGTGTTTATCAACCTTATACAAAATTCTATGATAAAACTATTGAAGCAGTTCATACATTAGAAAAAAATAATTCTCGATTCTATGCTTATCTCAAAGTAATTTTCTTTTGTATTGAATATTTCTTTTTTAAATCTATTTGCAAATAGATTTGTGAACATAAAACAGAACTTGGTAAACAACATTTAGCTGATTTAATGATACGACCTATTCAACGTTTACCAAGTATATTATTATTACTAGAACGCTTACTTAAATATACACCGGCTACACATATCGATTATCAATTATTAATTGATTCATTGGATAAACTACGTGAAATAGCAAAAAAATTAAATGACGAACGAGGAAAAACAGAAAAACATTTATCGATGTTTAACATTGTCAATAGCATTGACAATTGTCCAGTAAGAGAATGACATTTTGATAGAGTTCGAATTCGTAATTTTGTTTTGATAAATTTTCAGCCCGAATTACTTGCTGCACATCGTGATTATATTGAAAAATTTCAAGTTATTGAACTTTCACAAGAATTAACAACAACACGAACTCATTTAACTCTTTTTCTTTTTTCGGATTGTCTCGAAGTACGATTTCGATAAGCATAAAACTTTTATATTTTTCAGTTCTTTTTCCTTAGGTAACAAAATCACGTGTTAATATATGGAAAACACACGGAATGAAAACATACAAGCATATCGCACTTATTTCATTATGTGACATTCGAAGTTTATTTGATATTAGTCCAGTTTCATTGACTATTGATGGTAAATTGATCCAAAATACTATTGGGATCATCATTTTTTTATTTTAAGAAACTGAACAATTTGGAATACTTTGTTCGATTGATGGTCAAACGTGTCAACTTGTATTTCGTGTGATTAACGGAAATACGAATAGTAATAGTTCGAAATCTTATTTTACTGATTCCATGTCATCATTATCATCGATTTCCACATTATCGAATAGTAGTCATCATGCAAATAATAAAACCGATGTACTTTATCATCTAGCGAAAGCTATTTCCGATGATCGATGTTTACTGGATAAAGTAAATTAGCTTTTAGATTTCAAGAAAAATGAGAAGATAGTATTCATATTTTAGTCTTCACTAATTCAAACCATTACGAATTCGAATAATAATCATCATATGTATTGTTCTCAGACGTCACTTGAGAATTCAGAAATTGATTCAGGTTTACGTTCAACCAGTAGTTTGAATTTATTGGGTTTAGCACTCAAACGGTAAGGAATTTTTTTTTCTTGAATTAATTAATATTACATCTATTCGAATTTTAGTGGCCTTCACAAAGCAAATAAACGGTTAAGTCGAGCTTTTTCATTCAGTCCCGAGCCCAATAAACATTTGACGAAAAAGATTACTAGCCCAATACATTCATTACAAGACGAATGGTCGAATAGGAGCGTACTATCAAGACAAGTAAATGTTCGACTGATTTAACTTTTTACATGAAAATTCTGTCTATTTAGGATTCGTTTATCAAAACTGATCATCATTTGTGTTCTTCGCCATTCATGCAATCCATCCAAGAACGTAAGTTTATGACATGACTTTTCTCTCGATTTATTTGATTTCTATACTTTTAGAATGAATGTTTAGCAAGCTCAATAATCTTCTTTCTTTTCCGCTCTTTTATGTCTGATATATTTCACCTTTCTCTCTCTCTGTACATCAGTAACCTGTTCTTCAATAGTACTTTAATGTGTGTGTGTATGTGTGTTTTCTTACGGACTGCAATCATGAAAATAGGTTCGCTTTTATGGCTGATAAAAAAAATATTTTTTTTCGCTCACAACAGAAAACTCAATGTATTTTTCGCTTTTCGGAATAATCTTCCAGAATACTGTTTCGGTTAGTGTTATGTTACCCTTTTTCTTTCTCTCTGTGTATTTATCAGATGTGTTCCACAATAAGAACTATCAATAGAAGACGAAAAAAAACATAGTGCAATTTCTATGACATATAAATGACTCATATCCTCAATTGCATCATATTAGTGACGTGACTGTATAAATTGACATACATAAGTTAGAAATAGAATTTTCTTACATAATTATTTTCAGATCATGGCAACATCGGAGAATACCCTCGATATTAATCTGCAAAATTTAAAAGTCGAAGAATCGACTACGCCGAAACCGGAAGTAGCCAACGCTGCCACTACGGAAAAAGTGGCTAAACCAAAAAAAGAAAAGCCTAAGCAGGACAAACCCAAACAAGAAAAACCTAAACAGGAAAAGCCCAAGCAAGAAAAACCTCAAGCTACTGATGAAGCACCCGCAGAAGTACTGGATTATAATCGATCGCCTGAAGAAATTGAAAAGGCATTGGAAGAATGGTCTAAGAAACCATTGACAATGAATAAACGACAACCTGATGAAAAAATGTAAGAAATAACTCGGTAATCGTTTAAGATATTGTAAAACACGATCGTCCAGGAAGGTTAAAGGTCATAGAGTACGAATTATTTTCAGGATAGGTACTAACTACATTGTGTTTCACTTTTTAATCCTATACGCAGCTCACTAGCATGTTTACTATGATTATTATCTCTTCATAGATTACCAAAACCTGATGTTCGAAATATCATGATAACAAGTGCTTTACCATACGTCAATAATGTTCCTCATTTGGGTAATCTTGTTGGTTCTTTACTAAGTGCTGATGTTTTTGCTAGGTAAAATCAAATGAATTTCTATTTATTCGTTGTATTTTAGTGCAAAATTTTTAGGTATTGTCGATCGAGAAATTACAATACCTTATTTATTTGTGGTACTGACGAATATGGTACAGCCACTGAAACAAAAGCACTGGAAGAAAAATGTACACCAAGAGAAATCTGTGACAAATATTATGCATTGCATAGAAAAATTTATGATTGGTTTCAATTAGAATTTGATTTTTTTGGACGAACATCTACACAAAAACAAACTGAGTAGGATTTTCAGCGTTGAATGAAAACTAGTTATTTATGTGTGTTTATTTTAGAATTGCTCAAGATATTTTTTGGAAATTACACAAACGAAATCTTGTTTCTAAAAATACTGTTGAACAATTATTTTGTGAAACTTGTCAACGGTAAAAACTTATTTTTTATTATTATTCAGCACTTATGTTATAGGCCTCTATGTTTTTAGTTTTCTAGCAGATCGTTATGTAGCCGGTACTTGCCCAGATCCAGCATGCAAATACGTTGATGCTCGTGGTGACCAATGTGATAAATGTGGAAAATTAATTAACGCGATTGAACTTGTTGAACCTAAATGTCAAATTTGTCGTTCAACACCACAAATAAGAAAATCTGAACATCTATTTCTTGATTTACCAACGGTACAAAAATCTATTATCTTATTTATATCTATCTCCTCTTTTTTTTTTATTTAGCTATCACCTGATGTTCAATCATGGTTTCAAAACTCAAGCAAGACTGGCCATTGGACAAATACAGCAAGTGCAATCACTGAAGCTTGGCTTAAAAAAGGTCTAGAACCGCGCTGTATTACACGCGATCTTAAATGGGGAACACCAGTACCTTTGGAAGGGTATACAGATAAAGTAATTGTCATCAACTTGACTTTTTTTTTACATGTATAAATCGTTATTTTTTGTAAAGGTTTTCTATGTATGGTTTGATGCACCCATTGGATATATATCCATTACAGCAAATTATACCGATGAATGGGAAAAATGGTGGAAACAACCGGATCAAGTAAGATCAATGATTTAGTTCGTAAAAATAAATCTGAATTTTCGAAATATAATTTTAGGTTTCATTATTTCAATTCATGGCTAAAGATAATGTACCATTTCATTCCGTTATCTTTCCAGCTTGTCTCTTGGGAACACAAGATAATTATACAACAGTAAATAATCTCTCTGGCATAGGTATTTATTGATTATTTTTTTTCTTCCAATTAACGTGTTCTGCCTTTTATATTTAAGATTATCTCAATTATGAAGACGCTAAATTTTCTAAAAGTCGTGGTATTGGTGTATTTGGTGATCATGCACAAACTACAGAAATTCCTTCGGATATTTGGAGATTTTATCTTATGTATGCTCGACCAGAAACACAAGTTAGAAATCTCTTTTGATCCTTAAAAAATACTTTTTTTTAACGATTATTATAGGATAGTGTATTTTCATGGACTGATTTAATGTCGAAGAATAATTCCGAATTATTGAATAATTTAGGCAACTTCATTAATCGGTAAATAAATTGTCTTTTCAAGAAAAAAAAACAAAATCATCACTCGTTCTTCTATTATTAGAGCGATTGCTTTTTGCGAAAAAAATTTTGGTGGTAAAATTGGTGATGCTACTCAATTAGAAGCAGAAATGGATCGAAAATTTGTTGCTCAAATTACTTATGAACTAAATGGTTATTTAGAAGCAATGGAAAAGACCAGGTAAATTAATGTTCTTGTTTTTCTTCGTCTCGCATATTGACTTTTATCGCCTAGACTTCGTGATGGTATTAAATGTGTTTTACGCATGTCTCGTTATGGTAATCAATTTTTACAAGTAAAAGAACCATGGAAAAGATGTAAAGGTTCCGATGCTGAAAAGTAATATTTTCTTTCTATATCTGTCATCCAAAATATTTCGATTTATTTTAGACGCGATGCTGAAATTAGTATCACTCTTGCATTAAATCTCGTTTATTTACTTTCATTGGTTCTTCACCCATTTATGCCAACAACATCGGATGAAATTCGACAACAACTCAACATTCAAGAAACGACTTATGCATTAGATAATGCATTTCGTTGCTATTTACCAGTCGGTCATACTATCGGTCAAGCCAGACCATTATTTAAACGTGTTGAACAGGCTTTGGTCGATGAATATCGTTTACGTTTTTCAGGTCAAAAAAAATAAGCGTCGTCAAAATCTTTGTTGTGTTTCGTTTGTTGCTGATGTTATTCTCATTTAACTTAAAAAAAGAATAAAAATACATGATTTACATTAATCTAGCACGAGAAAAAAACAGCATCTATCTAGTGCATACAAGTGCGTCAAAAGTTTTGAGGTACAATGTTTTTTATTGACCCGAAAAACGTTAAATCAAATTTTTAGTTCATTCCTCATTGCCAAATACAACGTTGCGATTAATCATGTCTTTTTGTAAAAAGAATGCACAAACTGTGTTACATATAAAGAGAATTTATTTAGTATGAGATCTCTATCTATTCTATAGAACGAAGGACAAATTTTTTATTAATTGACTAAAGTAAGACATGTTTGTTATGGATCAGGAGTGGAGTTGTACTAATCTACCAACGTAAAAGAAGTGATTTATGTTGACTAAGTCCAAACGCCATAGCAGTAAAACCGACGAGTGAACCAACAGTGCGAACAAGATGAAGTAAAGCCCATTTGTCAAGTAGTTCTTTTTGTGTAGCAGCATTAATTTGACTTTCGCTTCCTGCTTGAATACGTTTATTATCGTTAATAATACGGAGATTGGTTGGAAGCATACAAATAACAGTATAAGGAATTACGCCAATAAATATGGCTCCAGCAGCGATCCATAAATTACGATAAAATGGTGCACGAACGATACGTGTTCCATGTAAAACACCTGCTACACCAGCTAATACAGCGAAACTAGCTTGTGATACAGCTGCTCGTTCGTACATGTAGGGAAAAAATCGCCATTGTATGTCACCGCCGATTGCTCGCATAGCCGGTACTTCACCAATAGTCATATATAACGCTGTGCCAGCAAATAGTCCTGCGGAGAGGACAGCCACTTTATCAAGATGATCGAGAATGGAAACTGCTGTTGACGACATAGTCAAAATCTTCAATTAAGAATAAGACTTTGAATTTATTCATTTTCATTATAAACAAGTATAAAGAAAAGAAAGAGAAAAAAAAACACAACAAACTACATTGCATCAGATAAACATTATGACGAGAACAGCAACTACAAATATGCAGAATAAGAAAAAAAATAATAACGACGATGATAGGAGAAAGAAATTGACTAATCATATCTGACACTCGTTTTTCTGAGAAAATTCTTTCTTAAATCAATCGTTCTTCTGGTGGCGGTTTTAAGATCATACTGAATTCTACGCGTGAACTTTGACCATTTTCATTTAATGCCGGCCGGTATGTGCCTCGCGATCGTCGACTCTCACGAATACGACCAATGATGACCGTGAATAGAATAATTACTAACAACAATAGTACAGCTACACCAGGCCATATAACATAATGATAGGAAAATTCCCATGCAGCGAGAAATTTCTAAAATCGAAACAAAAAATGTAGTTTTTCATACAAAAAACAAAATTTCATTCTCTACCTTGCTTTCACAATGAAGTCCAGTAAACGTTTTTGAACACCCACACATATATCCATCGATCAGAACAATACAACTTCCATTATTTTGACATGGATTACTAAGACATTCATTGATTTGTGTCGTACATGTTTCATCTTCAAAACCTATTTATTTTAAATTAATAATCTCAATGAAAATTATTCGAAAAAGTTCTTCTCTCAAATTTTACCTGTTCCTGTACAATTACAAATAAATCCTCGGTCACTATCGAATTTACAAGAGCCATGATTTTTACATGGCGTTGATTCGCATGTTGGAAATTCACAATGCGTACCTGAATAAATAGAGAACAAACGTAAACTTTGTTTTTAAATAATTTATTTTATTTTCGCACACCTGTAAAGTGTGACGAACATTCACAATAGTATTGTTCACCGTTGGTTCGACATTGTCCATTGTTGTGGCATGGCGCACGTTCTAAACAAGTATGTTTTTGTTCACAATGTGTTCCAAGATAATTTTCTCCACAATCACATTTATAACCACCCGGATAATTCCGGCATGTACCATTATTTAAACACATATTTGTTTTATTCATAGTACATTCGTCTATATCATCTTGACATTTATTTCCGTGCCATTGTTTTGTACATAAACATTTCGCTGTTTGATTTGGTAATCTCTGGCAGGTACCATCGTGTTGGCAACTCAGTTCTAAACATAAATCATTTTCACACCATTGACCACTATAACCATCTTGACACTGACATTTAGTTTCAGGATTATCAACGTGAAGATTTGAACCTTTTAAAATGCATGTACCATTATTTTGACAAGGTTTTAAACGACCAAAACAAGTTTCATCCAGTGACATAGAACAATGTGAGCCAATATAATTACTAGTACAATTACATTCATAACCATTGATTAAATCTTTACAAATACCACCATTTGCACATGGAGAAGATGAGCATTCATCAATATTCTCTTCACAACTAAAATTCAGCATCAAACCAAATCTCATTAATTTTTCATTCTAAGTTACTGATGAATTTGTAAAGAGTAACTCTATGAAAACGACTCGTTGACTTCTTTTCTTTTTTTCTTAAATATTAATTTTCTATTATTCATGACTGATGAAAAGTCATTCCTTACAGTCGATGCCATGACCTCATACTTGCTAACAACTCGAGTAAATCGAGATATAGACACGTTTGCGAATTTGCCTACGGTCATCTCATGTCTAATGGTACCGAAGCTAAGTAGCCAAAGGTACTCATTAGAAGAGACTAAATTAAGTAAAGAAGGCGAAAAAAAACGTTTATTGACGAAAGTACGCAATTAAGAATACTAAATTTGATTCAGATAGAATCAATAGCAAAGGCAAAATACATCGATGATATAAAATATGAATCATACGTTTCATTTTCTTGCAATTAAAATTTTTCTTTTTACAGTTACGTAAAACTATTGAACGCTGCACAATCTATACAGCTGCGTTACTACCGATGAAATTAATGTGTCTAGTCGTAATCGTAAAAAGAATAGCAACAGCTGTGACGAATAGCTAATTAGGAAAAAAAAAGAACTTACTATGTTCCATTGAATCCTTGATTACATTTGCATGTATAATATCCATCAAGATGATCTTCACAAATACTATGTTCTTTCGAACAATTATTTCCTTGTTGACACTCATCGATATTTTTATTACAATAATCACCTTCCCATCCATGATTACACGAACATTTTCCATGATCAAAATCAGGAATGCATTGTCCATTAGTACAATTTAAATTTTCACATATATTATTAAATGTACAATTATTAATTTGTACATTTTCAATTTGTTCTACATGAATATTATTACTACGTGTATCATTTTCAATTAATGTGTCATTATAAAATGGTATATAAAGATTTTCACCTAATAAAACATGTTCTAAACAACCACGAAAACCATTGCCAAGGTTTATTTCAATTTGATTATTTAATACGAATATATCTTCAAATGTAATATTAATTGTGTATGTATAGAAATGATTGAATATTAATGTTGAATCATTTGACCATTGAAAATGAAACGTTCGCCATGGCTCTAATGTTTGATTATTGAATTCCATTAATACATCATGAATTGATATTGAATCACGATAAATGAGATTTTCTTCCGATAGATATAGAGAAAAATAATTTAAATTTAGTAAATTTTTTATTGTTAACAGATGTGCTGATTGTGAATTCGCACGTAAACGAAATGATAGTTCATTGGACAATATTGAATTATAATTTAATATGCCAATCAAGTGACTTGAATTGCCTTCGAATGTTCCTGTGGCTAAACATTCTTGATTATTATCGATTGTTTTACAAATAAATCCATTCGGACAAAGGCTACTGTTATTATAATGACATAGATCTATTTGTGAACAATTTTGACCGAACCAATTTAATTCACATTGACATCTGATGAATTTTGGAAAGAAGAGAAGAAAAAAATATAATATTAAGATACAGTTTAGCAGATAATTTGTATTTATCATATGGAATGTGTGTATGTATGACGCCAAAAAAATAAAAAGGAATTAAAAAAGAAAAGAAGAAAGAAACTGTCGACACAATGATTTGAACTTTTCGACCAAACTGAACGAAGAGAAAGAGAGAATAGGATTGCATTGTGACCGCCGTTCTGTCTTACCTTTCCTATTCTATTATAGTACAGAGAAGAGAAGAGAAAGAAAAATGGGTCGCATTTTGGTCATGAGAAGCTAGACGTGCAATAGAGGTGACACGAGAAAAAAGGACAGTGGCATAGCTGTGATTGTGTACACATAGTACTTAACCTAGAGGATGAATTTATCCACTCAAGGTTCAGAAGCTCGTCACACACAGAAAAAAAATTGTATTGAAGTGTGCCACTTGAACTAACTCAGAATGTCTTTCTGTTTATTCGTCAAGTGTACTCCATGTTGGAGTTTGTCTACAGTTATGTGCTAATGAAAACTTCACTTACATGTATTCCTGCGAATTTGCTACAAGACATTGAGCTTGATTTTGACATGGACTTATTGGATAGCAAGGATTTGTTTCTAATGTTTTCATATTTAAAATTGTCATGTTGAAATCTTTGTTGGGTTCAGTTGTATTTACAAGTGAAATTAATTGATCATTAATTCGTAGATCTTGAAGCCACCCATCTAAAGATCCGTATGGAATCAGCTGAAGTTTATTGGGCATTATTTTATTGTTGATTGTTGTTAAAGATTCATTATGAATTCGATCAATAATCAATCGATTATTATTTAAATCAAGTTGAATCTGATGTGGACGACCATCGTTTAATATTTGTTCATTGCGTAATTCATATTCCTGTGGATTATGTTCATTGTCCATAATAATCAAATGAAAACGACCATTGAATAATGTACCGAGAATTTTCGAGAGTGATCGATTTTGTGGAGTTAAATCACGACTAAATCTATTTAGTTTCGACGATGATATCAACTGAAATAATGTTCCATTCGATTGGCGTGTATTGAAAAGAAATGAAATATTTGATATCAACGATGAAAGTGAAATAGCAATAAAACTCGTTTGATTAAACAATACAATAGGAGCAACTAGACGAGCAAGTTTTCATGTGAGTAAAAAAAATCAATTAAAAAAATGTGAACGTACTTTGATCACATTTTTCACCGAAAAATGGTGACTGACATTGACATGTATGATAGAACCAATGGTCATGACATAATTCATTTTTTTGACAAACTGCAATCTGACAAGCATTCATTCTGAAAAAAAGAAATATTGATATTGAAGTAATTATCAAAATTAAGAAATACTATTAGTTTTAATTCAAAATGCTCTCAACCGTTTGCTTTGATATTACCTCAAGCGATTATAACCGGCGGTCGAACATGCATCTATTTAATTGAAACCCTACTATTATACATCAAGATATGTCATGCGAATATTTATCCATTATTATAATAAGAATATGAATATCAATATTTCAAAAGCAGTAACAAAGCCGGTCGCCTTCGGATAGGCTTCCATGACCTCGGCTAGCTAACTTTTTTTTCCAGAAACGATAATAAAATTGAACTTCAATGATTTCTATCAATATAGTTGACTTTTCATGAACAATAAATATTTACCTTTCACAACCCAATGTTCTATATTCATCTAATTTTACTAATTTGTCAGTCAATAGAATCGAATATGCTTGATTGTAGTTAACTTCAATTTGCCGAACACAACCAGAATAATTTCCAGAACCGAAGATAATTTCTTCTTGAAGCTCATATTCAAACGAAGGACCCAATACATAAAATCTTTGTGACATAGAAGTTTCGCCAACGCGTACATCAATCCATAGACGAAATACTTCGACAATAATCATTATCCATCGCTCTTGATTATCAATGAATGTTGATAACACTATTCTATTATCTAAATTAGTGACTATTCGATTATTAATGAGTTCTTGTCGAAAACGTGTTCCAATTGATAGAAGTGAAACTCGATTTAATGTTGTGCGAAATTCATATTGAATACGCATAGGCAATAATGTATAACTATAAGGTAATATTTTTGATATGTCTATTAATGAATTTCGCAATTGAAACGTCGATGAAGTACTTGTTCGTGATATTAAAGATTTATGAGTTGGATTTTGTCGACGATCACAATTATAACCATACCAGCCAGTTTTACATTGACATTTGTAACCATTGATTAAATCAAAACATTCACCATTTGACGAACAGGGTCTTGTATAACATTCATTGATATTTATTTCACAGAAGAGACCTGTGTAACCAGGTAAACATACGCATTCAATTGTATGATTATTGATTTGACATAGACCACCATTTAAACATAGACTTTTATTTGATTGTGTTCGACATAGATCAATCGATTTTTCACAATAAATTCCTTTATAATTAAATGGACATTGACATTGAAATGTATTGTTTATGTAATCATTACACCGGCCATTATTTTGACAAGGTCGAGACAAACATGGTGCTTGATAAATTTCGCAATTATTACCTGCATAACTCGATGAACAGTTACATTTATATTTATTATTATTATTTTCACGTTGACATTGACCATTATTTAAACAAGGATTACTTTCACATGGATCAATTAGATCTTGACAATAGATACCCTTTGAGTTTGTTGAACATAGACATGTAAATTTATTTAAGTTTGATATACATGTACCATTGTTATAGCATGGTTGACTTGAACAAAGATTTATCTCATTAAGACAATCAGGACCAGACCAACCGGGTGGACAATAACAACGATAATTGGTTGAATTTGACCAAAAGCATGTACCACCATTACGACAATTGCAATTAGATTTCGATTCAAGAGCATCATCAGCACAAGATATTAAATCTAAATGAAACAGACGAAGGCCTTATTTATACCCCGTTGCTCAGTACCGTAGTTCGATTATTCCGAAACAAGTGACATTCTTTAGAAATTTTTGACTCACTTGAAGGACAGCCACATTGATCTGCTGTTTTTTCTTTGAGACATAAAAAATATGTATCAAGCATATGATCTTGTTCGGTTCTGCACTTTAATGTTGATAAGTGATTGATTTGCTTTAATTTTTCTGTATCATTAGCAATACATTGATATGGATCGGCACATTTTAATGATAGATTTTTTTGTTGCAACCGTTGACAATCCAATGGAGAATATTCACAACGTTTACCTACGAGTAAAAATGAGAAATAAATGATGATATCAAGTTCGATTTAAATCATACCATAATAATCGGTAGGACATTGACAATGAAAACCACCGTTATAATTATGACATGTTCCATTGTTCATACATGGATTCAATGCACATTCGTCAATATCATATTGACAAACATCACCTGTAAACGACGATAAACAGCGGCATTGAAAACCATTTATCTATTCAAATTTGATGTTTTTCGATTAAAAAATTTTCCACCCAGAAAAACGTACTTTACTAATACATGCGCCATTACGATTACATGGTTGTGATTGACAGTAATCGATAGCTTTGGCACATGTTGAGCCAACCCAACCCGTTGGACAATAACATCGATATGAACCGATTTCATTCGTACATCTTTCAACGCAAAAAACAAGGCTTTTCAAGAGTCAGCATTCGATTTAAATAACTTACGTTCCGCCATTTCGACATATCGATGGAAAAACTGCGCATTCATCAATATCTTCATCACATAGAACACCTGTATATGTCGGTGGACACATACAGCGATAGTGACCACCTTTCAAATTGTAACAGGTGGCATTCGAATAACACGGTGATGAATAGCAAGGATTTTCTTCAACACATACACCATCTGCGTCTAAGTAAAGAAAGCATGAAATCTTTACTAACAAAATTTAATCACTAATTTCGTTATACTTCGTTTAAAATTTGGTTTACATTGGCAATCAAACGAATTTAAACCATCCACGCAATGTGTATTATTTTTCGGACAAACAATACCCTCGCAATCATTGATATTCGTTTCACACTGATGACCCGTAAAACCTGCTCGACACGTACATCGAAAAACAACATTGTCACTTTCAAGAATCGGATGGCATTTTACAGCATCATTTAAGCATGGCTCAGATAAGCATGGATCAAGTATCTAAAGAAAATTATCAAAACCGTTGCTTTTTTTTGTTAAACGCAAACATATTGTTGACTATGAATCATGCTTAAGTGTCTTCTCGCCTCCCATCACAGATGTTGCTGTAGAATAATGATCAAAGAGCTAATGTCTTTTCTATCAATCGGTTAGATATTTGCCCTTAGAAAAGTAATCCTCTGACCGTCTTGATAGGCTTTAGTAATTATTTTCTCTCGTGTTATTCATCATACCATTTCACAATTTTGTCCGCCAAATGTATCAAGACAATCACATTTATACGTTCCCGGTAGATTAATACAAGCTCGTGCTGCTTTACACGGTTGTATTGTTTTACATTCATCAATATCTTCCGAGCAATCGATACCGGTCCAACCTGGATCTAAATATTAAAACGACAAAATATTTGTTTTTCCCACTCGCTATTCAATGATTTTAATCCTCATACCACAAACACAAGTATAACTATTCGGTGAATCAATACAACGACTATGTTTTGGACATGGACTTGATTGACATTCATCAATTTCATATTGACATCGATCACCAGCAAAGCCTAGAAAAAATATTGATATTAATCAATACTATGGACTGAGAAGAAAATGATTAACTCTACCGGGTGGACAAACACATTGAGTAACATTCCTTAATAAGTCAACATAACAGTCACCCTGATTTTGACAGTGATCATGTAAACAACGTACAGGTATTGTTTTCAAGCCACATTCTAAATCTATCATGAATAGAAAAATCATAAACTTCACTGGGAAAGTTCGATCTTTTCTAACTCACTAGCAAATGGTCGACAGTCAAATATGTTAAAAAGTGGACAATACTGTTCCGCATTATTCATCGGCGTACATGTTCGATGTTCTAAAAATTTCATAGAAAATGTTTTATGTTCTCTACAAAAAAAAGACCTTCATTGCTACTAACCACAAGTTTTAATATTAATTAAACAATCTTTGAATTTTGTATCAAAACCTGAATAAGGTAATAGACATGTAACATTCGCTTGTTGTTCATCGAGTAATACATTAACATTTAATTCTGTCTTCAAATAATTAATCGGATAATCAACTAATGGTATTAACCGTGTTTCGTCGCCATTAAACGATATAAATACTTTGGATAAATGATCATCAAATGTTACATTAACATAATGCCATGTATCGATCTCATGATAATAATCAATGGCTGTTTTAAATTGATAATCGAAACTAGCCGAATCGGGTAATAATAAATTAAAATTTCCAAATTTATATTCAAGTTGTTCATTTTTATATGTATATAAAACATGTAGACGAAAGTCTTTTGTAATCAATCGAAAATATTGGCTGTTCACTGGATGATAATGTTCAATATTAATTAAGTCAACATGAAGTAAACATGTACGATAACTGAATGCGATACTTTTTGATGATATTTTATGTAATATTATAAGGATAAATAAAAAATAATAATAAATTGAATTTTCTACAAGTTTACCTTGAAACATTTCAAGTTGTCTTTTTTTATTTTTCTTTCCTTCGTCAATAATGACAACGCATGGGGACAATCATCATCGTCTATATTCATTACAGAGATATACATGTCGAACAACGACGACGACGGACGACGGACAGGTCAATAGATTTGAAAACATCAAACAAACAAACAAAACGAAAGAGAAAAAGAAAGAAAAGTGACTGACCTCATTCAAATGAAGAGAAAAGGAGGAGAATGACAAGGAAGTCCATGTAGATACATTTATTTGACGTTTCAATTTCTTAGGTATACACAAGCTCGGTGAACGTGGGATATGAGATATGCTAACATTTGATAATCTCTTTTTTGTCTATCGAACTTAACATATCTACGTCAACAAGAATGTAAATAAAAGAAAAAACTAACACCGAGTAAAAATATTTTACATTGTAAGCCAAAACGTTTTTCTTTCTCATTAACCATGAATAACAGGTAATAATAGATCCATACGTGATTATCGTATCATCTTTCATACTTGATTATACTATGTACGTTTTAATTGGATATTGTAGGAAGCATGTGCGTGAATTTCAGGGTATGATTGATGAATAAATGAGAGAATAATTATTATGGTCGTATAGAATGCTGAAAAATATTTGAATTTGAATGAATGAATATTTGTTGATGATGGGCGGAGTGAAATTTTAGTTTTGATATAGCAACGTTCACATGTATAATCGTCGGAAAAATTTTGTCAATTTAGAAACTTCTTGGGTTTTTGTTTACTGACGCCAACTATTATCTTTTTCGATTTGATGTGATTTATGTTGTATTAGAAGATATGAAAGGACATCATTTTCAAATGATACTGAGAGGCGAACAAACAGCAGCTAATAGAGGATATTAAGCTTGTTTTCTTCACTAATCTCTTCAACAGTTAACATAGACAAAACGAGATATTCGATACGTTTTATGAATTTAAAAAAGTCATTACTCGATGAGAGCTGACATTTATTTATTCATTGAAAGTGACCAATGATCAAAATGTGTATCGACCGAATATTACAGTTTACTCTTCTAGTCTCATATTTGTTGCACTTAAATATAGATATCGATCTGTTTCTTAGTGACAATAACCTTTTTCTGTGCAATTTATTTAACATATGATTTTCTGTAGTCGATGTGTGTAGATAATTCGATATAGGTCTAATCTTCTTCACTTACGTGCTAAGATTGTTCAAACGAATCGATATCGATGATAAACTGAATTTCGAATGGCAATCAAATCAAAAGAATTTAAAAATTTTCCATTCATGAAGTATGTGCTTCGTTGGAGCTAATTTGTAAAATGTGAAATTTTGTTAAATTTCGATAGTTATCTCTAATGTTTGCATCAATATAGATTTTTTTTCTCGATAGTTTCATTTTGAAAAATTCTTACTAATTTGCCATGTCGAATCCTGTAGTCATAATTTTTTCGTACACTATCTGTGTAATGAGAGAAACATTTTTGTTCTCTGGGAAGATGTATTTATGTTCTTCTAATTTCTGCTGTAAAAAAGTGTTAATGAAGCGAAGGCCATTCAATTCAATCGATTGAATGCAGTTAGTTTACTATCAATTATCGGCAGTCAATAATGAGTAACGAAACGCTAGTAACCATTCATTTACCTAAGGAAAGAGTATTTTACGATGTTAATGATATATTGACACGTTGATCAAAATAACCGGAAATCAAGAAATTCGAATCCATAAGCGTTCGTTCTTGTGAGTATGTATGTATGTACTTATTTTCATACCTATAACGATGGAACAAAGAACTGGATCAAATTTCTATGTATCTACGCGCCACAAATCGCAAGTTTCATCTATATTACATGAACAAACAAAGAACATGAAAACAACACGGCTATAGAAAAATTATCATGTACACGAACATAAACATTCTGTCTGCTGAGATATGATAAGAAACAGTAAAATGAGAGTTTCGTAATTACTTCATCTCCATTCGTTAAAAGAAGACCATAATAGAATATATTTTATTTTTTTTCTAACATTTAATCTCGGCAATAACTGTTTTGAATTCAAAATAACTTCACATTATTTTATCTACATTTTAAATCTTGAAAATGTATGGGCAATAGTTCGCGAATCGACCATCGACAATGCCACTGCGTATAACTCGTTTATTGAATAACTAAAAAAACGGATTCATCGTGTACTGAAAGCAATTTTTTCGTTGCACCGAAATTTGTTCTCGTATTTTAGGCTATAGAAGTTTTCAAGCTGAGTCTTTGCGACGTATTTGGTTTGTTCAGAAAAATGATTAGACGGTGAAAGCATTAATATAGTGCAAGGCTATATATGATGACCCACTTATTATATACTCCAAAAAATTCGAACAACTTTTCATATGAATTCGCGATAGCAAATTATTATTGCGAATAATCAAGTTTATGCAAAAGACAACATGTCATAGGGAACAATAAGAACTTCAACAATGATGATTTTTTCGACGATCACTGGAATGCTTCTTTTTGCGATGTTCGCCATGACCCTTGCCCCGTCCCTTGCTTCGATGAGAGCCGTCGCTACTACTAGAGCTGCTATTGTGACGATCTCTCGAGCCACTTTTATGGCGATCTTTGGAACCACTTTTATGACGATCTTTGGAACCACTTCTATGGCGATCTTTGGAACCACTTTTATGGCGATGGCGTTCACGAGAGTGTTTACAATCTCGACCTTTACTAGAATGACTATCGCTTGAACTGGAGCTATCGCTTCGGCGACGTCCATGATCGCAATCCTTTGCATCACGAGAGCCACTACGATGTTTTCGATGCTTTTCCTTGCGTTGACCGTGGTTCTTTCCTTTATTGTGGCGTCCATCGAGTTTGTTCTTTGATACTTCACTTAGCTCAGATAGGTTTTTGGCGGCAAAACTATTTGTTTCGTTTTGTTGCGCGTTCCACTTGAGTGACATATCGAATCAGTTACTGGTGAAAACAAATATCAATCTAAAATACACATATTTTCAGTTATCATATGAGAAATGTTCACACAAATGCTATAGAACATCACTCGATCGATCGATGAATGAATGATCTAAACTCATATTAAGTAACAACATTGGAATATTCTACGGGTTAAATACTTCTATATGTATGCAAGTATGAGTCATTATATCTGTTGTATCGATTAGATTGTATGAATCATATGTTTTCACTTATAAAAATACTCCTACTATGATCCTAGAAAAATATCATATTCCTGAGACAGCATAAACGAATTAAATACGCTGATTCACCAGCTGAATATTGATTACTAAAATAAGACTGAATAACATGAAGGCGTTTTGTTTTGATGGCGACAATGGCTCATGTCAACTATTCGTCTTTTCCTACACCTCTATCTACAAAAGTATATTGACTAAAAGTTAGCGTGACGCTTTGTATGTTTATATTTTCATACGAACTGACAAGAAAGAATATAGTACCTACAGTGTAATTTTAATCAACTAACGAAATTCAAATACATGAATTGTATGAACATTTATATGCTTATGAGAACGTTATTTTAGCAGCAGTAGGGCTAATTGTAACTCAAATTGTTAAACTATTACTACAAAAGCTAATTTATTAGTTAAAAGAAATTTCTGGAAAGGAATAATTCTCTTGATGACCCTTGCCTATTAAGTATTCCAGACTTCTCAACATACTATGTACTATTATTTGCTAATTGATCCTCTGTATTGATAAATAATTATAAATCATTCATATTCACATCGGATGCTTTAATATACGCTTTGCAAAAAAATCATTAATTAATATTTCATAGTCGTGCCAAGATGAAAACAAGGTTATTATTTAATTTTTGTTGATGCCAATGTAATCGAATACAATCACAATGGTAGAATATTTACTTTGTGTGCTAAATCTTTAGCAGAAAAAATGGTAGCTTGATCACAGTGAATTGACATATTCAATCTCAACTGGATATCGTATAACATGTATCATGTTACTTATGTTAAGAGTGAATATTGGACAAAAATATATTTTGCTGCAGATTTTTGATATCATACTAGTTGTTGTTTTTCTGCTTATGATAATAGCATTAGTATATACAACTGCTGGTCGTGTTTTGATTTACTAAACTTGAGGGTGTGGATGTGTGAATGTGTTTATCATCTCTTAATAAACACCCACACCCACACCTTCGAAAAACTGAAAAGAAAGTCATGCAGTCATTTATTGCAGTAGAATAGCGCAAATTTTCTCGAAGGAAAACATTTTACTTCAGTTCTATTTCTATAATATTTTGATCACAATAAAGAAAAAATTTCAGTTTTTTAATGCGCGATTTCGAAAAACAGCTGGTATATAACTTGTTCTTATGATTAGATCATCAAGAAGTTCATAGTAATGTACAAAATTATATGCGCATGGATTATCTACTTGACTGTGCCGTTCCTTTACCTATGAAAAAGAAAAGAAAACGATGTAGAGAAATGATCTCATATGTGCTAATTTGCACATATTCACCGCAAAAACAACAGTTCGATTGAGCTTGAGCTACATTAACTTGAGAATATGCGATGACTCTTTTTCCATTGCAGAAACTGTAGTCAATGTAGGTCTGACACGTATAACCAGTAATTGGCTCAAAGTACCCACTTGTATCGACACAGGCTAGGTGAAAATAGAAAATACATTATGTTTTACTCAGATAGTACAGGAATAAACGTAGATAGTAGCTGTTTTAAAATACAAAATACATTTGTAGGAATTTGTATGAAAAGTGTTTCGCAGTGGTGGTAATGTTCTGCTAAAAGGCTTTTCTTTAGGTAACCCTACCAGTGACGAAAGGACTTTGAGAGTCACTTTTCAGATGATAAACGTTTCAAGTTTTATTTACCAGTAGTACTAGTAGTTATTCGTGTTAGGGTGGTAGTCGACACAGAAGTAGTCGTCGTCGTTGTTTTCTTTTCTGCGGTGACAGCAGCTGTTGTTCTTGGTGTTGTATGAACCTTCTTAGACTTCTTCGTACCTATATAAAAAGCGAATAGATAAACAAGTAGCTATGAAAAAATAAGAAATTTTACCTATGAATGATAAGTATGCAAGATCAATGATGGGAATCGAACTGATGATTCCGAATTCTTTTCCATCATCATCAATTATAGTAACATTGTTGAGAATTATACTATCAGTTTTTACTCTGCTGGGAAGTGCCACTTCTAATAAAGCACCAGCTTTGTTTATGCATGAATCCGAACATGTGCTTTTAAAATTCACATAGAACAGTAACTGTACGACGGCGACTGCCCCTGCACGCTTTTGTATTGTACTAAAAAGATATGCATTGCTGAGAAATCAATTGTTTAAGTAATACATTTGTAATTTACTGTCGTTTTCTTTTAGTATTTATCGCTGTGATTGTAACTTCAATAATGGTTATACTCTGTGCATCATTAGTTACATCAACAAACATATTTTCGATCTAGAATGAAACAAACTAATCAATGTTGAGATGAGTGTACGAAAAAAGAGAAAATCAAAGTTATATATCGATCGAATGTCTTAGAAAAATCAGATTTACTATACACTTATCGAAGGTTCACAACTGCTGTTAGACTTTTTCATTCAATCGTAAGTGATCATTGCATTCCTTGAGATTATTCTAATTTGTTTCATATCTTTCAATTACTGAACATATAAAAGTACCCATGAAAACTTACTTGAATTTGAATTGATTGTACACTGTTCGACCCAAATTTGTAGCCAATAGCTTCATCTACTTCAATTAATAACGATGGATCATATCGTTTTCGTCTAGAGCCGACAGAAATACCAGTATTCAGTTGCATTGTCACCGGGCCACTTTGTGTTGCAGCTAATAGGGTATCAAATTAGATAGCTTATAAACATAAATACATAATTGAGCGATTTACCTATGCTTCTTTCTGCAATCTTTGTTGGGACATAAAGAGGAATAAGGGAGAGAACAATAGTTGCAGCGATTGCAAATAAAACAAAAATTGCACAACAAGTAGCCAAAGCACCTGAAAGTCCAACATTCGCATTACTGGCGGGACTAGTTCAAGCATGGAATTCAAAGAAAAAATATATCTATAGGTATTTTTACCGAACAACTTGTTGGCCGAGTTTACGCACTGCTAACATGCTGCTGATTAGATTAAAATAATTTACATAGTTTTTTTTATATGGTTGTTCTAATTATAACGTAATTCAAAGTAAAACAAATGAAGCAGAACGCAAATACGCTATGGCGTTTTTCTGTTACTTTATTTAATGCTGATACTGACGAAATACACATGGAGAAATGCGCACTTTCATTCTTTCATTGAATGACGCAAAATAATCCTATACAATAAAAAAAACCGTACTTGAATGATAACGTTGCACTAACCTACGATTGCTATTCTATCGCTCAATTACCGAAGGTAGGTTTTGCGTTTGGATAGTTAGCATGCATGATATGAAATATAAAAAAAAAACAGCAAACGCGAAGTTTACCCAATTAGACAATAAAAAAGCGTGCGGTAGGTGCGACGAGTGCTCGAATTTATGAAATATACCCTTTTCGTTCGTTTTGTTTCGATTTCGAACTCATCGGCAGCCATCGTATTTCGAGCACTAAAAATTTTCTTATCGGAAGAATCGTATAGAGCAATTGGATAGAAAAAAATCCTCGAAAATGATAGTTTCAAGTGATAATTTCTTTTTTCTGTGACAGTCATTCAGAAACGATCTATAAATACCTCATTTATTCAGCTAGATTAAAAGAATGATATCCGTTGAACACATAATTTGCTTCATTTCATATGTTTCCAAGAGGCCTTTGATATTAAACGATAAAAATGATAAGCAAGATCGGTAAAGTATCGGAGATGCAAAATTAGAGTGAAATATTGTTTTCGCTCATATCTATATGGTTTGATAGAGCTTGAAAAGTTGATCACTAATACATACGTTTTATTTCGATTGAATCATTGTTTGGCTGAGAAAATCGTAAAATAATAAAAGGACTAGAAAACACCGTTATTTTTACCATGGCTTTTTTTCTACAGAAATTGTCAAATTTTATTTTTAGTTATTTTGTGAATTTAGTGAGAGTACTGTATTCGGAATCACCATGAAAAGTTAAACACAAAAATGTTATCGAGTATAAATAGGTCACAAGCAGGCTAAAAGTATGTGTCAGTGAGTACTCTTGTAGACCGATCTAGTTTTTTTGTCTTTTTTTAGATTTTGCTATATTGTCGAGAAAATTAAAATTCTTTCCTGTTCGGTAGTAACATGAGTGGTAAACAAGAAAAATGCGTTTTTATTTAACATTTTTCATTATAATAATCAGGTCCAAAAGCAAAAAACAGTATCATATTGAGAATCAGTGTCAAAAGTGACATTAAACTATACACTTTTTATGGAATTAATGTTTTTTCGAAAAGACAGCCGGCGGTGGACCAGGGGTAAAAATTTTAGAAAAATCAACCTGAAGAAGGGCACAGTTCTATTTTACTTAGGAAATAAATTTTGCTAAAATGTGTATGGCTCGATGTCATTTTTGACACTGATTCTCAATATGATACTTTTTTTTGCTTTTGGACCTGATTATTATAATGAAAAATGTTAAATAAAAACGCATTTTTCTTGTCTACCATTCATGTTACTACTGAACAGGAAAGAATTTTAATTTTCTCGACAATATAGCAAAATCTAAAAAAAGACAAAAAAACTAGATCGGTCTACAAGAGTACTCACTGACACATACTTTTAGCCTGCTTGTGACCTATTTATACTCGATAACATTTTTGTGTTTAACTTTTCATGGTGATTCCGAATACAGTACTCTCACTAAATTCACAAAATAACTAAAAATAAAATTTGACAATTTCTGTAGAAAAAAAGCCATGGTAAAAATAACGGTGTTTTCTAGTCCTTTTATTATTTTACGATTTTCTCAGCCAAACAATGATTCAATCGAAATAAAACGTATGTATTAGTGATCAACTTTTCAAGCTCTATCAAACCATATAGATATGAGCGAAAACAATATTTCACTCTAATTTTGCATCTCCGATAGCTTACTCATTTTTACCATCTCACCAATAATTGTTCTTTATATCGGTATGATATAAGACAGTACAATCACTTCCTGTTGCAAAATATACTTTTTTTTATCTCGTACCTGCGTTGTTACACATTATCTGATTCAGATTTAAGATTCGTTTTAATTTCACTGCCGGTTGAATTAAAGAGAAGTTTGAATAAATGAATAGTAATTGAGATACTATATATTGATTTTAAACAATTAGATACAAAATATAAATATTTCCCGTGAACCGTACTAATGAATAAAGTCAAGGTACACCGAGCACTATCTTGAAAATTTCATTGTTTTATATGATCGATAGGATTAGCAATGAAATGAAATTGTAAGTTGATTCTGATCCAATCATGGAAACTAAAGAACATCTATGATAAATCTATTACAATGATATGTGCATATAGTAATTCTTTTTTTAATGTAATGGCCTAAATCGAAATTTTAAGGTTTTCATTTGACATAGTACGTAAATTCAAGTCTACAACTATTCCGTGCACCATCACCACTTTTTAAAAGAAACATTTCAAAACAATAACTAAAAGGACGATTCAGCTGATTTCGTTTATGCAATAGTCGATGAAATTCTTATACTACCGTTATAGGTATTTCACATTCAATCACTGCCACACCATACCTATGCTTCATTAGTCCGTAAGCAATCGAATTTCATTTTATCCAATCTCCTAGTAAATGCGGTGTTGCCCTTGAAAACTTTTCCACTCTTTCATTCTTAATTTACTATTCCTATATGCTCGATTGCAAGATGTGCTCAAATATTAAAAAACCTGACATTCGCATATGGCCTAATGAGAAATGGCCGCTTCGTTTATTCACACGTAGCCCTCAATTTTTAATTGTTTTAATGTAATTGTACCTTTGTCATTACTGGAATTAATGTTTCTCTAACCACTTGCTATTATCAACTTGAAGCATCAGCCCTATCGAGAATAAATCAAATCTTTGTTTTATCAATTCATTGCAAATGTAATTAGAGTAGAATGAAAAGACTTATCCTGAAGTCTTTTCTATTTCTCTTCATGATAGTTAACATAAAAAAGAATCCATTTGTATGAAAATCTTCTATGACAAGGAGGAAGTAAAATAATGATGGTTTTCTTCGTCTTGCAATTTTAACGTATATTATCTACAGCAAACATCAAGTGATGATTTCCCTTTCTTGAATTGTTGATTATCGCCGTTATTAAGGATGTAAAGCAATTGATCTTCTTCTACAATAGACATTTCTTCAGCTCTAATAACCATTAAGTCAAATTCTGCATGATGTAACTTCGTTGTAATTGTACTCCTATACCTTTTTTTTAATAGTAACAACAATATACACTTGATGTTTTCAATAATTTGTTCAGAATACAATAAATGAAGAGAAATCAGAATCTTTATTGTCACATATTCTTATAAAGCATTAACACGCGTCCCTTTTTCTAGTATAGTGTTGTGAAAACAGAATTACAAGGATTTGCTGTACTTTTCATGTCATCGCACTAGACTTTTCTTATAGGAATCAAAGTAAAATATAACAAATTTCGTTATTCATATGAATTTAATGCCATTAGGGTAATAAATTTATTGTTCAGGATGATAACATGATACTAACTATATTCATCATGAGGGTGTAGTACATTCATCAATAGAAAAAATAGTTCGTAATATATTTTATATTGAAATCAGTCAAAAATAGTTCGTTCATGCATCTGGTCTACTCATTCGATAAGTGGTCTTCATACCTAAAGTTTGATGTTGCATGGTACAAGTTGTTGCTTCCCTCGCGATATTCAGATTTCGACCTGTGACTCGTCGATACACATTATTAATTGTTACCATTAATTCTTTGCGAAAGATACGTGCTGACAGCGTATACACAAAAAATCCGAACGCATGAGAACCATAAGATAAGATACGTAAAATTCCTGCACATAAATTGTTTTGTGCTGTTTGTAGAGGAGTCTTAATCTTAGTTAGTGTCAATGTATCATTCAATTTTTGAATGGCAAATGGAACAGTAAAGACGATGATCAAGGCCACTTGCATGAGCAGCATTACCAACAATTGAGCATCACGTCGTGCAGTGCTCCTGTTCGGCAGTACCGCTTGAGGTAAAACTTGATTATGAGCTCGTCGAAGATTTCGAAGCGTAGCTAAACCAAACACTAACATCATTAGAGGTGGCCCTAAGGCATAAAAGGTAAGATATTGAAGATCAGAAAAATAACGATACGGTCCAGGCATTGCGTAGCATGTTATTGAAGTAGCAGTTTTTTGAACACCAAAATAAATCAGTACATTGCAAAATGACAAGAAACATACAGTAGTAGTTATGGCAATGACTATACGAGCAAATTTTACACTATTAAAACGTCGCTGCGCTTTTATGCTTGATGACCATCGATCAATACAAGCTAACAAGATAAACCATGTCGAAAGTGTACGGGGAACATAGGTAAAATAATATCTAATTCTACAAAATGTATTCGATTCAATACTCAGATCGATGTTGTATCCATCAGAAAAAATTCTTGTAGTAGCAACCCAATAAAGTACAACAAAGTTAGCCACTGTATTCCCCAAGAGATAGTGAGTACACGAATTGATGAAAAGACTTCGACGAGTAAATATTATAACATTTAAAATCACTCCAACCGTACCGAGAATGAGAAGTGGCCACGGAAGGTAGCGATTAAACTGCACATTCAAATCGTTCAGCCAAGCAATTGTCGTTGACGTTGTTGAAGACGACGACATAGTGTTTACACTCTAAATGATATTCTACCTAGTAGCTGATGTATTTATTTGAGACTATATTTCTCATTGTCTACCTCCTATTTTTTTTAAAATAATTATTCTTCAGCCGGTTGGTTATCATTTACCACAAATAGAAATCCACAGACACATCTATACATCATATCCACGCTTGTGGTGAATAAAACAAATATGACCCATTCTGGTGACCAAATAGGGATTTTTCAATTTAGGGATTTTTTTTATATACTATATGCTGTTCAAGTCACAACCGAACAGGGTCCCTGTTAGGGGTTCANAATCCCTAAATTGAAAAATCCATAAATCAAAAATACCTATTTGGTCACCAGAATGGGTTATATTTGTTTTATTCACTACAAGTGTGGATATGATGTATAGATGTGCCTGTGGATTTCTATTTGTGGTAAATGATAGTCATTCAATGTCAAATTATAGCTGAAAGCCATGTTATTAGAAAAGAGTGAATTTCCATTTTTTCATGCGTAAAAGAATATACTAATTTGATAGTCATTTTCTCTAACGAACAACTAGAAAAAAATATCACCTATAGAGCGACCAAACGAAGAATAGTCAAAATGTTGCAAGCTAATAAAAACTGATATTGGTTATCTATGAGACTTAACAAACGTCTCAACAAGTGTACGCAAATGTTACCGAAAACTATTGAATGCCTATCATTTACCCCAAAAATGGTTACCACAAATCAAATCCCCATTTGGCGTAATCAAATGAATAAAGTGAGGATATTGGCTTGTGGATTTTTTTAATTGACTAAACATAAGAAAAACAGTTTTACGATGAACCTGGTGGCCAGAATATATCTTGGTTTACCATGACGAAGAAGTTTTGGGTAAATCTGGTGACGAGAAAATTTTGTGGGTCGCCAAAAACTACACTTTAGAGTAACCCAAGATAGATTCTCGTCACTAGATTCATCGTAAAACTGTTTTTATTGCGCTTAGTGAATTCAAAAAAAATCACTAAATCAATATTCCCATTTTACTCATTTGATGACCCTAAATGGGGATTTTATTTCGGGATTCATTCGTGGTAACCAGTTTTGGGGTAAATGATAACCTACCAAACTATCATAGTTTTTTGGTTGCTTCAGCTCTTTATTTCTATAGGACGAACAAGTGTAACTTTTTGTATACAATGACAAGAGGTATCTCATATCTCTTTTTTCCAGAACCAGAAAATGTTTCAGCAAGTTCGAGGCTGTTTTTTCCTATATAGATAATATGATTGTCGCTTCCCACTGCTAATGACGATAGAAAAAAAATTCAATTCGATGAGCAAATGTGCTTAACGCATTGAATTTCCTGTGAAATTCTTGTATCCTGCGGCTAAATTATTCATCGCCTGTACTGTAATTTTTCTAATTAGGTTGATTCTCAGCAAGCTAAAAATTTTCTATCACAAAACAAGAAAGAGATCTATTGATAGTGGATGAGATGAAAAAACTTTCATTGGCTAAAGGAAGTATAACTCCTCATCATAGAATATATTGCTGTCCAGGCAATACTCTCTAATTTTAGACTCATCAAAGACGGGTCTTCTTTGAAGCATTCGTTTTACTATTACGAATCGAGAACAAACAATTGTATCGCATCTAGATTCATATATTCGTGATCTAACGATAAAATATTGCTCATACTAATATAAATAATAGTGATTTACATTTATTTGAGAAGTAGAAGATGAATTTTTAAAGGCGCTTTGATCTTTTCAATCAACGTATGAGACAAAAGTAGTTTCTGTGTTGCGATAAAAACAGATGCGCAAACAGACAAAAAAAAAGGTTTAGATGTCTTGAAATGAATTAAAATCCGATATCGATCATTTACAATTGAGATGCAGCAGAGTTGAGTAATTCGAAAGAATTTTAAACTAATTTTAACTACTTTTCAAACCATTCAGTTTGATACAAATGACATTGGAGCTAAGATAAAAAGCTTTTTGCTTAACTTAACTACTATTTTGCTTTAGTATCATGACTTAGAGATTTAATTTGAACAGCAACTGTAATGGGATTCATTACTGAAGTTCTGCTTCATTTAGATTTATTAGCAATAAAATCGGATGGTTTTGGTCGATGTTGAATATGTAATAGAAAATTCAGGATGTAAGTGAGTTCTCACTCTCAATGAGACAGAGAGAAAAATAGTTAAATATTTCTCTTTGCGTTCTGTGTATGTGTCATGATGAGTGATTCATCTGAATAATTAACAAATAAGAAATTCCATAAATGGTACTTGTATATAAGAAAACGAACGCATTTATAAAAAACAATTTTAGCCTTATTTAAAACAGAGTGACCTATTGCGCCGGCTGAAATACAAAAACTAAAACTAAAATCCGATGAGTTTAAATGTTACTTTATTAAGTGAAAAAAATGGTAGTACTGAAGAGAAATATGGCGTAACAAATGTCCGCCATGCTATTAAAAGTGGCGATAAAAACCTTATCCTTGCTAATATTCAACAAGGACTTGATATAAACTATCGACATAGTATCGATGGTGTAACCATATTTATTTGTGCTTGCAATACGGAAAACATTGCAATTGTTCGGTTGCTTCTTCAACCACCAGAACTCCTAATCACATTCGATTCTATTAAAAAAGGACCAAGACATGCTGAAGTGAATATTTTAAAAAAGAACTTTTTGATCGTTATAATGTCCAAGGCAATTCGTTATCGAATCTTTTGAATTTTTTCTCAAAACAACCTAAATCACTTCATCTATTTCAATATGTACTGGGCTACAAGACAAATCTTACTAGTCTCACGAACGATGTTTTTCTATCAGTCTGTCAAGGTCAAAATAATATCGATACAATTGATTGGTTATTGAATAAAAGCGATGGATTTAAATCAAAAACCAATATATGCGCTGATTCAAACGGCGTAGCATGGCTGATGTACGTCGTATCCAATCAATCATACTCAGGTGTGAAGTTACTATTAGAAAATGAAGCTGATCCACACATCAAATATCATCATGATCATGATGCTATTTATTGCACTGAAGCGAGTTATGATGATGGCACTGATTACATGCGTGTTACAGATCTGCCTGAAATCGTCGTCAGCATTATTGAAATTCTTTCGAAATGTAGATCGTTTTAGTATCGAATAATGTTTCTATGTTTTTGTTGTTGTCATGTTTTGTTCATTTTTTAATTACGATGAAACCTTATTGAAGGATATGAATTTTTTGTTTTTCGGTCAAATTGAATATTGTTTAACTTCTATTCTCATTGCTCTATTTTATTACTAGATCGGTTTTTTTGCATAATCCAATTTTTTTTTATATTATGCTCGTGAATGTGACACTCGGAAGTGCTTACATAATAGAAGAGAAAATTATAGATGTATAAGCGAAAAGTTGCATCCTTAAAGCAAAGCGTTACAATTTGTGCCAACAATATGCTATACTGATTACAAATTTTTGCACGTGGGGATATATAGAGAGTAAATAAATGATAAAACGAATAAACCAAGAATAAAAAGAAAAGAAAGGAACAAGATAGATTAAGAAGTACTGATGCTAAGCAGCAGCTGTGAGACGTGAGTAGAGCGAGCAACTAGAAATGAACGCAGAACAGACTACTAGAAGCGAGCGAAAGAGAGTACATGAAGTGATAAGAAAGAGAACAGAAAACAGAAACGAAAATGAATCACTAAAAAACGAAAAAGAAAATTGAGTAAGCATTACATTTATGCGTCTTTCTGTGATATTAATTCGCATCAACAAAGGACAACCATTTTAAAAGGAACGACTCATGTCGATCTTTCAATTGCCGCACACGACGTGAGCAAAAAAAATGACCAAGCCGATCGTTTTTCCTTTTACAAAAGTTATCCCAATCAAAAATATCTTCATAGAATAATGAAGAACCAAGGTCAGTTGTGAACATCGTTTTCAGTCTTCTTTGAATATATTTTTTAATGTAAAATTCTAAAGGCTGTTCAGAGGTAACATTGAACAGATTATGCGCAGAAACGAAGAAGCAGCGATGCACCAGCCGAAGTCCCACACGGAATTTTTGTTGCAATATATTTTGTTGGGATTCTGCGAGGAGTGGGAACAGTGGAAATAACCAAGCGAAATGAGGAAATGTGTATGCGAAAAACCATTGCCTGAGGGCTTTACATGACATTTCTCGACCAGATTTCATCCATTTCAATTTTCCTAACGATCTCTGAATATTTCCAATACTTTTTTCGACTGTCGGTTTCAACGAAAGTTTACCCGCCCACGTAAACCCTAAATATTTGAATTCTTTGACTAATTCGATTTTATTTCCGTCTATTGTTACGTTTACTATTGGTCTTTTTACTTGTGTATGAAACAATTGTACTACAGTTTTAGAAACATTTAACGGTTGTTTCCACTTTTTTGAGTACGTAAAAACCTGATTACAAATTCGTGTACCTTCTTTTTCTAAGTATTCAATCATCGGGCCTAAATTTTTCATTATGGGTGGTCGAATTAATACACAAAGATCATCCGCAAATAGATGACACGAATGAGCTCCCAGATAATTTGTCAGATCTGAGTGAAACACTATAAATAGATACGGACTAAGACTACTACCCTGCGGAAGTCCTATATTTATATTAAATATTTTCGAAGATATTTCACCATATTCTACGTACGCTCTTCTATCTTTTAACCAACTACCAGTCATTTTCAATAAGTTGCGAGGCATTCCCATTCTTTCTAGTTTACACAAAAGAGCGGCATGCCAAACACGATCATAAGCCTTTTGGTAATCGACATAAAGCGCCAGTGTCGGAATATTAGCTGCCATGTTATTTTTGACTTCCTGATATATTGAAAGAACGCGAGTAGGTAGAAGACATTTAGGACGGAAACCCGATTGCTCTAAAGGTACTAAACGATTTGTTTCAGCCCAGTGTCTAATTCTTAGTAGGAGCACTTTTTCGAATAGCTTAGAATGCGTAGCTAACAAGGATATCGGACGAGTTTGTTCACACTTGGGGATACCTGATTTCAACTGATTTAAAGTGATGATTTTCGCAATTTTCCAGTCTTCTGGATAACGACACTCGTTTAACCATGTATTAAAGCAGTTAGCTAGGCACTCGATGTAACTTGGAGGAAGTTTTTTAATTATAAAGTTTGCCACCAAATCAAAACCTGCTGACTTCTTAGGCTTTAATGTTTTAATTAATTGTGTAATTTCCCAAGTACTAGTTTTTTCGACTTTATCTCTCGATATTGCTAATTTATTTAACAACTCTTTATATTCACTGTCTATCTGCACTGCATGTTCATTAGAACAATCCAGCGCAGATGCTTTAAACTGTTCACTGTAATACTGATATAGTTCGTTTGTGATTTCTTGTTGTGTTGATATTATTTTAGTGCCATCCGATAGTTTATAGAAGGGCAGCGTACGCGATTTATAAATGCGAGATAAATGAGTCCAAAACGCTTTATCTGATTTATCGTACGACGTTTCAATATTAGCTAAAAAATTTTGCCATTGAGCAGTTTTGTATTTAGCAATATCAACTCTTGATTCTCTCGTCAGGGTGCGTAATAGCACCCAAGTTTCCTCACTAAAAACTCCTTCATGTTTTAAATGATAATATCTGTTTCTCACTTTGCGTATTTCTTTTAACTTTTCGATGATGTCAGCTGGTAATGATGGTTTATATTTATCTCTCTCTTTCCAATGAGTCACTCTATTTTTGACAGCCGCGATGAAACGAATACATTGTTTATGCCACTCATCAGCACTATTTTTCTTTTGTTCTTCCATCCAGAATGTTTGTAATAGTGTTATTACTGCTTCAAATGCCTTCCAATTTGTATGAGGAAAAAAACTATTTGTATCGAAAAAAATGTTCTCGCACGATAATACAATCGGCCAATGATCACTAGTGCCAAAAAACAATGTTTCGCTTGAAATAGTACTCATATTAGAGAACGACAAATCTATATTACGTAGAGAGCGCTTAGATGAATTTGACGTTGATGGAATATAATTGAGATTACTTTCATTAATCCATTCTTTCACGTGCGCGCCTCTTTTATCAGTTACTGGACTATTCCATTCCTTGACTGTTGCATTAAAGTCACCTGATAGTATGGTACCTTCTACTACATAAGACAGAATTTCATCTAGATCACGCTGTTGACTAGTGGGCCAGTAAATACCAATGATACGTACTGGTTCTGATAGACCTGCTATATCAATCACAACTGTGTTCGGAATGTTAACCTCGATGCGCGTCGCTTTCAGATGCTTCCCCACTGCTATACACACTCCTCCATTTTTGTTAGTACCCTTTTGATAGAACGTGTTAAAATGTGGTGATCGACACGTGTTCCATAACTCTCCCACTTCTGTAAAAATACAAATAGAAGCTTGAATGTTATACATTAAATCAATGGCTTCAAGTGCACGAGTGCCCCAACCTTCGACATTATAGCATGAAATCTTTATATATTCTTTTTGAATTTTGAAAGGAGCTGTTCCAACATTTTCTCACTGTTCCACAACTGTATTCAAGGTTCTACCTGTGTACCATTCATCTAGCAGAGATAATACTAATTTCTGATCTTTCGGTGAAAAATTCCAAAATTCTAGCTGGTGCATGGCTTCATCTCTAGGACTGTACAAATAATTTTCTGAAGCAGGAAAAAATACTTTAGCGTTTACATTAAGATTTGACGATCTACTTTGCATTTTCTGTTGAATTGTATTTTGACGCAGATTGTTGACCAGTTTGAACGGTGCTAGAATGAAGTGACGTTGACATCAGCTGAACTTGGTGATTTAATTGATTTAATTGGTAACCATTTATTAATCTTGAGGACGCGACATGAAGGCGGTTATAGTATTCGTTTGCGACCTGTACCAACGATGATCTTTCATTTTTACTAGCAGTTAACGATGCTGGTATAACATATTGCATGAAGTCTTTCATAATGTTGATAGTATCTGCTAAGACTGCTTTATGTAGCTGGGTATCAAGAGTAACCGTTTTCATACTTGATGATAATAGATCAACTTTATTTTCAAGTCGTTTGTTACTATCGATTATCTTTGCTAGATTATCATTGATGGAATCAATTGTTTTATCAGTATATGATGCTCGTAGCTTATTCGACTCAACAGTTGTACGTGGTAGCGCTGTATTCCATTTTCCATTAGAATCATTATCACTTGCTGTTAATGGTGGGAAGTCTTTGCTCTCTACGTTCGAATGACGGTGATTTCTCTTGCGGTGAAAATCTCTGTAATAATCCTTTTTGTATGGCATCTTCGACATCTTCTTTTAATTGATCTTTATATTCTTTTAACACTTGACATTGACTATCCAAAGAATGATGCTTTCCATCACATTGAGCACATTTCGGTTCATTATTGCACATATGCGGAGTATCGATATTCAGATTCTCAAGACAAATACGACATTTGCTTTCTGCGTTGCATGTGTTTCTTAAATGACCAATACGCCAACAACGTGTGCAATAAGTTAAACGGTTTCCAGGATAGAACTTGGTGATCGATAACCACGAATGGCCTATTGCTATTCGACCCAGTTGCAACACTGCATTATATTCACTATAATCTTTCACATCGAAGCGATGATCATCTGTTCTTCTTTGGTAGGAATAATGAATACGTTTAATTCGATCTGCGGATGCAATTGTTCGCTGTATTTCATTTGAAACAAAATTTTCTTCTAAATCCCGAGGAACATATCGAACGACAAGAGCAAAAGAATCAGGTATATATTTTGGTTTTACTACGACAATATCAATACCATTAATCTTTGTTGGCCAATTATCCGTACTGACGAGAATAGCATAATCTTCTTTATTATTAACACCTAACTTTAGCTTTTTCCCTGACCAACCAACTAATGTAAATCTATTGATTAAAACACCCTTCGATTGAAGTTCTTTAAATATAAGATCACTTGCATGAATAGCTGTTGGAATACTATTACGATCAGCATTCGAGGTAAATTCAATAAAAAAACATGGTAGATTAGAAGATACCGCGTGCTTCAGTTGATTAAGGGAAATTCGTTTACGATTTGTTGTAGTAGCTTGATTTATCTCTTGATACTGTCTTTCATCTGACAGCATTGGAGATGATGATTGTTGTGGCTCTTTACGAGGATATTTGCGATGCTCTCTTCCATTGTTGATCGAGCCTCCACTTTCATCTAATGGACGGTCACGTTTAGGTGTGGAATTTACTGGTTGTACAAATTGTTGTTGCTGATTTGACTTGGCATAATTTTTCTGAAGGTATTTATGAACACTTGAAGCTGCTTCTGGACATTCTAATAAGAACCTTGATATACGATCAACTTGAACATTTGATGAACCTTGTTCCAGTATCTCACAATCGTTTCCGAAAGGATGATGATCATTTTTAGGATAATTATTAATTGCCTTTGCCATCTTTTCTCTTTTATCGCCTTAGAGAGGCAGATGCGTAAGGAATGTAACGATATCAAAAAGAAAAAATGCGACTATTCTTCACGAAGCAAAAAGAAGGAGACATAATCCAATTCAATTTCTGGTTGAATGCTTGAATTTACTAGAATAGTTTTGATGATTTAATCTTACTAATAACATTTACTTAGACATTAATTTTTATTCAAATTTTTAGTTCATCATTAAATACCTATGGTTGCTCATCATTTGTTGTAGAGATACTTGCCATTGTATGCATTCGTCAAATATGAATCTTCTGTATAGTATGTAGACTCTTCTCGTTCATATTTCATATTTGAATTCATTATTTAGCGGTATTTTTATTTTTAGAACTTGATTTGTTAGTAAGTTTGTGAATGTATAACAGACACACGAAACATCTACATGATGTGAATGTCTCATATTAAAATTATCGAAAGACTTCCAATCGTATCCATATTTGCTAATAGAATTTCACTTTCCTTTCTTCAAACAAATTTTTCTCGATAATCTCCATAGTTACACATATATACTGATGAAAATAAAAATAAAATTGATATCTTGTAGAAAGAAAAAAATAAAGCTTTAAGCTTGAGTAATTAGTTATACGCAATGCATTTGTCAATAAAGGAAAACATTCGTTTCGTTCTTTACCTAAAGCAACAATGAATAATAAACTCAACATTCATATTGACTCAAACACTACTTCACATATATGTCAATACTACAGACTTCAAAGTATTGTATTACTATTCTTATCGGTAAAACAGTGCTCTTTGTATTCATGGGAGAAGAAATTTAATGAAGAAACACTACGATGTCTATGGTATAGGTGCTGCGCTTGTAGATACGGAGACTCATGTAACCGATGCCGACCTATCGGCATGGGGAATCGAAAAAGGTATGATGTTACTACTAGATGAAGCACGTCGAAAAAAGCTGCTTGATTTTCTTACCGATCATCTGGTATGCTCAAAACGAACCAGTGGCGGGTCTACAGCTAACACAATTACTGCTATTGCACAATTTGGTGGTAAAACATTTTATACTTGTAAAGTTGGAGACGATGATAATGGTCGATTTTACTTGAACGATTTATCCACAGCAGGTGTTGACTATCAAAATGATAATCGCCACAATGATGGTGTCACTGGTACTTGTTTGGTAATGATCACTCCTGATGCTGAACGAACATTAAACTCGTTTCTAGGCATTAATGCAACATTATCAGAACATGATATTATACCAGACGCTATTATTAATTCTGATTATGTTTATTTAGAAGCATACATGGTGCTATCTCCTAGTAGTCGTGCCGCTGCCATTCGTATACGTGAAATTGCGGAAGAAAGTACAGTAAAAGTTGCAGTGAGTCTGTCGGATTCAGGCGTCGTCTCAGATTTTCGTGATGATCTACATGAAATGTTAGGCAAACATGTCGATTTATTATTTTCCAATCGGATAGAAGCATTAAGTTGGGCACAAACTGACAATTTAGATATTGCCATTGATAGTTTGAAAAATTTTGCTAGAACATTTGTTATTACACTCGGAGCTGAAGGATCACTAGTGTACGATGGTACGCAATTGCACACTATTCCACCCTACAAAGTACAAGCAGTGAACACTAGTGGTGCAGGTGATATGTTTGCTGGTGCATTTCTATTTGCTATTACACACGGAAAAGATTTTTCGGCAGCAGGAAAATTTGCAAGTTTCAGTGCAGCAGCTGTTGTTTCCGATTATGGATCACGTTTGAATGTAACAAAACAACAACAGATTTTGGCACAATGGGACAAAATTGAGAAAACTTTCTAATACTAATTAAAAGATACTTGTCTAGAGAGTTACTCAATGCGACTGAATATTTGATCCTTATTCTTTACATTAAAAGTTTTAATTGATTAAAATCGTTGTAGAGATTAAAGCACTATTTGTTTTTGTCTAAACTCGCCTATCTTACATCAATAATATGTTGCACTTGCAGATATTTCTATTGCTATGCGAATCTTTTGACGCAGTATTGATAGAAGCTAAATAATATGCAAATTATCAAGTAAACCAGTTACAAATAAACATTATTGAGTTCCTATCATTAGCATTTATGTCAACCTTTTTAAAAAGCTGAATTATCTTTTAGTGGATTATTCTGGTCAAGCTGGTCGCATTTATGTTATACGGCACAAACATATCATTATTCATGAACTATTCAAGATTAATTATCACTTGATATTAGAAAAAGCTTAAATGCTGAACTATTTTATTCGAAAATAAACCTGTAAAAAGCAGTCATAATCATTGTAGAAAGAATGCTTAATTTATATAAAATATTTTTATACTATATCTATTTATTTGTTAATACCTCTGCCCACTAATGAATAGAACTCTTTTCAACTAGGACAGCATGATGCATGCTAAATAAGGACCTCCATTGCCGTTGATCTTCAGATAAAATGCTATGAAGTAATAATTTCCAACTACAATGGGAAAGGATTGTCAAATATTCGTAGTTACCCGCCTTATTACACTTATCGATGTAGCAGTATGTTCCTGATTGACAAGAATTTGCCGTCAATTGACCACCCATGGGAAAAATTTCGTTACTTTTCAATGCTGCAAAACGCGTTAATGCTGGCCGGTTTAATGCGTTTCGCAGCTGCTGAATCGGTTAAAAACGTCGCGAGATGATATAATTTTTGTTTTATTCTGAAATAATGGCTCCCAAAAGCGTTTTGAGTAAATGGAAAAATTAGTCTTACGCCTGTGTTACCATAGGAAACGCTGCGAAACACGTTAAATCGGCCAGCATTAACGCGTTTCGCAGTGAATATATCTTAATTTTTTTATCCCATGGGCATAATTCGTCCCAGTTCCCCCACAATTAGCATCTGTTGCAAAATACTGCGTCCAACCAGTGAAATCAACGGTTTCAAATTGATCATTGACAAGAACATTTGCGTTATTAGCTGTATCATTTACCGATACAGTATCCAGTAGCCAAGAGTGGTGAACAGGTCCAGCATCGCCTGTCATAATAAATGATGGAGGTGCCGAGAAATTAGTAGCAGTAAATCCATATGAATAAAGTGTATAAGTAGTTGGGGCACTGGAAGAGCCAAATCAGACGTTTTATTGAAGAGTTATAAAGAGATCAAATTTCAAATCGTCACTCGACAAAGCGCGTATAAAGACCTTGTCTTCAAAAAGGTTTCTTATTTTATCTACAAATAAATTTGATAAAGAGCAGTTTTTTCTAATAATTTTGTGTCTTAAATGGTTGTCTTTCTTTCAGTATAGTCTCCGCATCCCTAGCTATTTCACTGACAGAACTGCAACCATCTTTCCGCCACTCTACACAAAAATAAGGGTGTGGGTGTGGGTGACTTTTTCTTAGCTTAGACGCAGCCAAACCCACACCCAACTGGATACTCTAAAATACTATTAAACAAATTCAAAGAAGTTAGAATGAGGTGGCCTTGTATTGAAGAAACATCATTTTCTCTAAAACTCTGGAGCGATTTCTCAGTGATCTAGGAACAAGTAGCTTCGGTCAACAAGTTATCGTATTTTACTTTTACCTTTATGTTTGCCAGATCCTTTTGCTTTTCTGTAACAAGAAAATAATAATACACAAACCACAGGAACAGTTGCGAGAAGGACACAGTTATCATGATAAGCAAACGAAAGCAACGCTTCTTTTTATTGGGTAGAAAAACGAGTATGTAAAGAACTGTGATAAAGAGCAAAGTATTTTAATTTTGTAGATCTTTGCGCAAAACATGCTCGCTGAATTTCTCACTCTATTTCAACTTTTTCTTCTCTGTTTAACAAGTTTACTCCTTCACATTGGTTCCTCTAATCCCAACGTGAGTTCTTCTGGTGACTATATTGCAAATGAAGGTATTGGTACATCATTTCTAGTGTTGGTTGCACCGAAAATCGGTCAATTTCAAATATGGGCTTCAACATTATACCAAGCATTATATTTATTCCTTCGAGTTTTTCTGCCAGCGTTCATTTCAACATTTTTCCCACAAATATCAACGTCCACGGATCCTTTACCGTTTAATTCGGTGTCAATGATTGGATTTACCTTTATGATTGTGGGTGGTTTTGGAAGAATATGGTGTTATAGAACATTAGGAGCATTTTTCACCTTTGAATTAATCATTCGAAATAAACATAAATTAATCAAGACTGGTCCATATGCTTATGTACGACATCCATCGTACACGTTTTTGCTTGTTTTATTATGGGGATTCTTACTAGTTCATCGACGACTAACAAACTTGTTTCCTAATCAAGCATGGATACAGGCTCCGCTTAGTCCACTTGGAATTTCAATAATCTTATTCTCCGTAATATTGGTTCTTACAAGACGTGTCATAATGGAAGAAAAGGAATTAGCAACGAAATTTGGTAGTGAATGGACTCAATATGTATCGAAGACGAAAAGATTTATACCGAAAATTATCTAATTCATAAATAATTCCAGTTTTGACAAAATTCCTAACCTCTCTTGGACTTTATTCATATTTCAAATTTTTACTTTCCAACTTTGAATGCTTGCACGCAGTGATAAATAGTAATTGTAGATAAGAACAAATTGATATCTATGCAACGCAATAGAACACAATTATATATAAGACACCATCATTACCATACACTCTTTTTTGTTTGAGTCATACAAATATATATTTCGAAAATCTGATTCCTGAGATACTACTATGTCAAGGATTACTTATGAAATCTCAATTGTAGTGGTTTTCATAATTAGGAATTGAGAATCATCACCATTGACATTTGGCAAGTGTCCTTTGATATTATCTCATCCTAGAATCACGTCTTTGAATGATGGATTACACTGAATCTAAACTGCACATGGAATTGAGGCAGAATTTGTCTAAGATAATGATAGTGCTTCATGATTAATTTTGTTTTTAAACTTGAATTCATGTTGAGTTGTTGTTTCAGAATAGTATTTGTCACTGTGCCGCGGGTGTAGGTTAATGAGCAAAAGACCTACATCCACATCTGCACACCCAATGGTGAATTTCAATATTCTTCTAGTACTCAAGTCAAAAAGTCAAAAAGTCTTTGTTGAAATAAAAAAGGATACCAGTGGTAAGAGTTTCGAAAGAAAGGAAAGTGATTAGTGTTGTAGCTTTTTCGATTGACATCCTTTCTATTGATGGAATAACGATTTAACCGTCATACATTTCTTAGTGAGTCTTTCTCTTCGTTCTTATTTTCATTTTACAGTTCACATTCAAATTATTGCCAAGTAAAGATTAGACAAGAATTTTATTAGAACCTCATGCACAAATTATATGAAAATGAAAGTATTTTATCATATCTGTAATTCGTAAGAATCTTAATATGCATGACATATTACCAAGGGGGGGGGGGAGCGGATCCCGTCCGTTCGCGATACGTTCGGGATACAGAGGATACGGTGGGGATACAGCGGCAATCCGAAGGATACGGTTTGCAATTCAGAGGATATGTACAACAATATGCAAATACAATTTGATTTAATGAAGAAAATACGAAATTCACATCATTTATCAATAGAGATGAATATTGGCTTAGCTCTATGAATGATTTATATCAATGTCAATATTTTTAAAGAATTTCTTTACCCAATCTTTGGTTAAAGAAACTGTCTGATGCTCTGTAATCGATTTAAATTTTAAAAAACTAAAGCTATTTAAGTAGTGTGATGTTTCATTCTTTATGTTCTAACGCGTTCAATCATATGTATTCAATACAGACGGACGAGTTGAATGTTAGAGAACGAGAAAAATAACAATTTCTATCTATCTTTCTCATGAACAATTTTTTCGTTATATATCATCCTATCAAACTATTGTTACATCGTATTTCTATTTTTTTTCGACCATGCCACCAACAACATTGAACATGGACATTACAGTCCTTCCTCCAGACGTATTATCACTATATGATAAATCTTTCTATGAATTAGTTCGTAAACTGGCTGCTCCCACAGAAGCCGACTTACTTGAACTACAAGGAATTCGTAGTGCTTATTCATTGATTCATACTGAGGACATATTTAATATATTGAAGTATGAATGCAAAGCATTAGATCAAATTTTTAAAAAGGTTTGCCTTCAATTGGATGATAATCGATACATCATCAAACCTGGCTGTAAAAGTAATTTACGTTATTTCACTCAATTGCTCAATGTTAAAAATCAAGAGTACTTGAAAACAATTGCACTTCGAATTAAACCAAAACAAACGTCAAACGATGATGATAATAATAGTAACAATAATACATTAGCATCTTAATCATCAGCACAACTTCTACCTACCTCTTCGCCATTATCACCAACTACGGCAACAGGAACAAAAGGTTTGTATATGCAAATATTTGGTAATTACAATAATTTATTCAATTTTAGTTACATATATTTTGAAGAGTTACTTTGTTTTTAGAATATTTTAGAAGAGAGTATTGAGTACAGTCTTGATTTTTACTTTATAGTACAACAGGCACAACACATGTCTGAACCTATCAGTATTCACAAACGTACGATAGGAATCCTAATTCAACCTTCATATCTTTGATTAACACTTTCACGTAGCCGAGTGTACTTAAGCTCTTCAACAGAGAACGTATGCGATTAGCAATTGAAATGCAGAATATGATTAACAGTGCAATCAATGGGAAAAACATTCATTGAGGTATTCTTTGATATTCCAATCCATGCCAATCAATTCCTAGCCGTTCAAATGGCTAGGAATGAGTTTTTCATTTGATTGCAACAGTTGGTGATAGATTTCCATTTTGTCCAATCAGAAGGAAATTCTGGCGGTTATATACGTATATATACTTTAGCGCTAATCTGCTGAAATAGTTTAAAGAGTATTTAATTCGTTAAATAGTTGCTTTCTTCAAAAACAAAAGTCAGTTTTTCCATCCAAATTTTGATTTCAATAAAAAAAATTTCCTGTAGCTATGAATTTAAAGAAAAATGAAACCACCAACCCTAACTTCGGATTGTTTTACATTACTCTGTTGCTCAGCTTTCCTTCTTCCTTGTATTGTATGTAAGAACAAATATGTGCCGAAAATATCTAAAGACAATGATATCTTCTATTAGGGGTGTCACATTTTATTTAAAAAAATATTCAATCGAGGAATAAATTTTCAAAAATTTTAATTTAATTAAATATTAAATTTTGTATCGTTTAAACTTAACTAAATTTAAATTAAATTGTTTGAAATTCAAATTAGTTAAATTTTCAAGACTAGTAGATAAACATCGATTTTGACTTGATTGTTACTATTTAAAGTCAAATTTGAGTATGTTTCCTGTTTTCTAAAGTTAAAGCTAGTCATTCTTCTACGAATTGTACTATTAAATATATTTTTATGAGTATCCCGGCATTTTGAAGAAGAAAGATGACGGATCCTGCATAATCTGTAGAGAAATTTTGACTGTTATGAATAAATATTAACCTAAAATACTATGTTCTTCTCTAATTTAGCATTTCCTACTGTTAAAGTCACGTATTTTCCTCATAACAATGATATGTATCCATGCAAACAATTTATGAAACTTTTAATTAAAATTAAATAAACTGTAAATTGACACCCCTATCTTCTATTGATATTAATTAGGCAGTCGTACACACACACTTAATGTGCATGCTTCAAATATTTCCTTTTACTCATAGAGCAACTTTTATAAACACTCAATCAAATATAGTTGAACAAGAGCAAGGACATTACATACAGACACACGTGCCACCCTCAGTAAATCCTTTGCCATAGCAATACACATCATTACATTGTAAACACAGGACATGGCAGACAAGGAAGTCAATCATTTATGAGTACATATCGTAAAAAGGCAAAGAAAGAGAAGATGCATTTGTGTTGAAGAGAAAATAGTTACTTTATTCGCAAATATTTTCTTCTAAAAAATCTCAAAGATGCTTGAGTTTTGTTGATCTTCTAAGGAAAAGTTATTCATTACTCGGTTGAAATCAATTCTTTCGTCGTATAAATCAACAAAAATAGAATCTCCTTTAATGAAGGCTATTGTAATCTTCGAATTGGCGAGGACTTCAAGCATGTTAGTTTACGCACGCTCAACGATGATCAGAATGGAAATTCTGCATATATGATGTCACAAAGGTGGCTAGGTTTATACCGTAAAAAACAGGTTGCGTTTGAGTTTTCCCACCTCATCAGACTAAACGTGAAAACGGACAAACAAGAACTGTGATGTACTATTTTTATTGAATGATAATCATTTTCCTTCCTTTTTTCTACCTTATTAAATAAATCGTGAAAGTGCACAAACAGAAAACATAACTAAGCTTTGCAACGCTTCTAATTTTGGACATTTTGCTTACAAATTCTTATCAAGTTTAACTTAGATACTAATCAAGATTACAGATCATGCTAAACATAGGTCGGCCCCTCCCTCCCCACTCGTAGAATAGAAGCTAATTCTCATTAAAAGATCCCCTAGAAAAAATATTTCACATAGCGCACTAGAAGGGCATGAGTTTTTATTCTTGGAAGGTGGAGGAGGTTTATAGGATTCTAAATATTTTTTTAAACTGAATAAAATATCAGAAGCTCAGTATTTCCGAATTCATTGGAGTATAATTGTGTTTTTCTTGAACGATTCTGGTGTAGAGGTTTTTGTTCAAATTATGACTAGGACTTTCATCAATATCTTATAAAGAAGATTCGAACATTCTAACTAAAATTGAACGATGAATGTTGTTAAGCGACTGTAGCAAAATAGTACACTGTATTTACTCTATATCCACAAGTAGGTTTTCGCTAAAAAGATTTGCTCAATAAGACTTCAATGCACGGAACTCCTTGTTATTTATAAAATTTGTCAACAATAGTAGTAAAATAGACACAGTGCTCGCACATCAACCTTTGGAGTACTAGTTGATTTTTACCACCGACTCACGATGATGGCTGCAGGCATCATAAACATTCGTCAAAAGTCATACGTTAATCGTAAACGACCATAAATTCGATCTTAGGGTTTGACGACTATTTATGATAGCAAGATATACGTTCGTGATATAGCTCGCAGATAAACAACGTCCAGATTGTCGTGATTCGTCAAAAACGTCAGTTTTCGACCATTCTTACTCGCCATGCGAATATGATCATCACAGTGTTTGAAATATTCATAGCGATTTTCTCTTTTTACACAGTAATCAACATGATATCATGACTGAACGCTTCTGGTGATATACTGTGCTGAACATGGAAAAATCTGGTTTTATTATCTTTTCTTCGTTAAGGTTGAAATTGAGCCTAACTGAGAGATGGAGTACATAGAATTTATTAGGGTTTCGATAAGTATGTGGGTGGGTAGATGTGAATGCAATGAATGCCCATACTCTATGTGAATAAAATTAGTAAAGAATATTTTACGTCAGAATACAATAGGTATGCTATTACCAATTATAGTGTCATCGGGTGAATGTGAACAAAAAATTAATAAATTTTTCATAGAACAGATACAGGGAAGTCGCTTTGGAAGATAGCGCAAAAACTTTTTCGTAAATAGTGTATTGATAATTATTAACAAGTTTAATCAAGCGCTCAACACTCCTTATAACTGAAAATAAATAGAATACTTATAGCTACCAAAAACGGTCATCTCTTTAACAAACCAAAAAGTCATAGATAGTACGAAGTGTATGAGAATGAAAGACCTTTTTTTATGATATTGAGCAAAATCTGTCTTTCTCTTTTTGTACTTCTAGTAATAATATCAATAATGGATTTAATTTTGATTCCGACGGATCAATGCAACCAATCAATTCACCAATCTTTGATTCGCTCAAGCGCATCAAATAGTTCTTCACTCTTTCACGATGTTTGCGCTCAGGCTCATCTACCATACATTTCATAAAACGATGATTGATCTGTAAATCAAAGAAATACTCAGGTATCGCAAATTTGTTCATACGCTGAAATTCTGCCGGCTGCTCTTCTGATGTTTGCAAATCTGGCGAAAGTTGCGACGCATAATGAATATTTTTGAATTCTAATAATAGCTTTTTGATAATTTCAAGCTCATTGTGTTCTGTCAACGGATTGATATCATCGTTACACAGTAGTTTGATGCAGCACGCCTCTAATAATTTTGTATCCCGAACTGCAAGTATTTGCTGAGTGCTTAACTTCTTCACCCTGACATTAGGTCTTAGCATGTTTTCAAATTTTACAGACAATCCGATTTGGTTGCGTTCACCAAGTTTGTTTATGTGATTACGCTTCATTATTGTCGCTTTTCGAGCTAATTTTTCTGGTAATTGAGAAAAACGAATGGATAACTGACACAGCTCTTTCAGTTTCTTCTCGATCATCCATTGCGTACTTTCGCCGATGACTATCGATATGCCTGCAAGCAGAAAAAAAATACCAGAATTCGGTTACTATTGATTATGAAGCAGACGTTTACTTCCATTTCGTTAAACTCAAAAAGTGTCTCATTCATAGATTTTGTGACTGTATCGAAAAGAAACATCAGATGAAACATACTCTATTTATCATAAGGTATTATTCAGCTGTCTATAGTTTGAGTATCGAATATTAAAGGAAACTGCAGTTGTTCTTTTTGAGAAAAATTACTAGCCTCAGTGATGATGAACTATAAGAACACATACTCAATCCTCATGCTAAAAAATCTCTTCAACTATTACTTTTGAATTTTTGGTGTGCTCTCATAATTAATCCTTTACCGTCGATGGACCATTTCGTAGTGCTTTCTAAATGTTCATGCATGAAATAGAACTTAGGCGCTGTCAGTATAATAACACGATACTTAAAATCCGATTTGTTGTAATTCGTTAAAAGATTAATAATTAATTAGCAATTAATTAAAATAAAAAATAAAAATTTGATTCAATTTGAAACCCTGGCTCTAATATGTTGTTTTTGATCTTTGCTGTGGGCGGAATGATGAATAATAGAAAAAAAAGTTCGACAACAAAATTGTAAAACCTACAAAAAAATATGGTTTGGATTTTAGTCATGAGCAGTGTTCGTTTTCCTAGTTAAAAAACTTTCGCACCCATATAATTTTAAACAAAACATCTCAGTGCATATTTTTCCAACAAATTATTATATAAAATAGAAATCTGTTTGCTCAAAAAGATTTGAGCACGAAAAAAAGTATTTCTTAGAAGAGTTTTCAATTTCTAAATTTAATGATATAACAAAGGAAGACACACATTAAAGCAATTTCTTGACTCATCGATAGCTTATTAAATTCTCTACATGAATATGCAGGCCGCTTTTTGATCAGATCTTTCGCTACTTTTCTATAGCAAATTTTACCAATGTCTACTGAGGTGGTCAATCTGAGATAAAGTTTTAAATTATTTTGTCACCGATGAAACTTACTCTTCATAATTAGATTCACTTCTGGTATCAAATCGCCAATCAGATCGAGTATTGTACAAATTCTGGGTGTTTTCAGTTCAAATATGTCCGCATCAGCAATCACTGCTGATCGGAAAAGACTTTCCATTCCTAATTGTAGTTGCACGTAGTATTCCATTAATTTTTCATTTCTCTCCAATTTATAATCGCGTTCTAAATCTTGTCTTGTCGCTATCGATAGTAGAGATCTATTGGGGGAACACTGTTGTAAATTTTTCTCGAATTCTTCAAATGTAATTTTCAACCATACTCGAGCCAGGTCTTGATCTTTAAATATATTGTTTTTATTCAAAATGCCATCACGCATTGTACGCCATAGTTCAGAATTGATGAAATCTCTCCCACCATCATTGCTGTTAGGCTTATCTAAATCATTCGTTGTAGCCGTTTCAAAATAGCTATCGAATCTCTTATATGTTCGATATTGTTTCTGTCTGTTTACTAAGCGATCAAAATCTACCTGTGATAAACGTAAACGACTATGCACAATTCGATCGTAGTCATCATTGTTCTGCTGCTGAACTGCAATATCTTTCAGATAAAATAGATGATGCAATTCACATTTTATTTCTTGTTGACCGCCCACATGTAAGAGTAAATCTTTTATTTCCAACAGACGTCCATACGTATCCGCATCCTCAGCCGCAAAAGTTTCCAAGCAAATGTCCAATGACTTTCCATACAACGAAGGATGGAAATTATTCGAAGAGACCATTTCTTGAGCGCATATATGTTGATACTGTTGGCTCAGATGGGTCATGAATTTAGCAAGAAAACAAGCACAGCCCATACCCAATATTACTCCATTCTGTTGACAGCTATCATGACACGCGACAAGGTCACAATTGCTATCGACACTGCTCATAAATGTGGGTGTACCCGGTTGGTAGAGTAGTATAGCATGAGGGCCAATCATAGTGTAAAAGTGAGTTACACGACCCCATCCGTCTTCCAACGGAGTCGTTGATTGGTGAATAAAATTGAATTGCTCACGCTTCAATTGTTTTTGAAGTATTTCATTATAATACTCAGCATTCAACTCGGCAACAAATTTTGTAATCTGACGCAGTATGAAGCGATTTGTTTTCATTAGCGATGCAGATTGTTGGTATATACCCTTTTTCATATCGAGTAACATTGCAGAAACATAGGATTCAATGTAAATGTAACTGGATGCTCTCGCCATCTTGATTGTCTTACCCAGAAAGTCAAATGCACACGATTGTAGATTGCTAATGTGTCTTCACCGTCTTACAAAGAAAAAAAACTTAGGTATACCGAATTGATTAAGCTAAATGAACTATTGAAAAGTTAAAATAAGAAAGACTTTACTCATGACTCAAGTAAATATTTTCATATTGTAGAAAATATTAACAACTCTTACTCAAGATGCGATATCATATAAGAGTAAGTTTTAAAAAATCGTATTTTTGAAATTAGTCACAAAATGCAATAGACTCGGTCGTGCTGCTGTTAGAGTGATGTATTGCCACAACAACAAAAAAACGCTTTGATATCACAACTCAAGATAAACTACAGAAACGATTACAAGGAATGAAAAAGAAAAATTCATCGAAGCATCGTTGTTATTCTCACTTAATGATAACCTCACTTTCTTTCTTGAGCTCTGAAAACACAACTTTTGCAACTTGAAGCTTATGATAACCAGTATAACTCTCGAAAAAGATTGAAGACAAAATCTAAAATTTAGTAGCCGGGAATGGCGTAGTGGTTCTATGCATATGATTATTATTAATCAGACATGAGACGGTTCGGTTCCTTCCCCCGACACGGTGTCTTCGGTGTCCAGTTATACGGTATCGGAAGAATAAACCAAGGAAGAACAGTACTGCACGCCAATTTCGTCATCACTGCCTCGATTTCGACTTTCGTTTTGTTGTTTACGTTTTCACGTTTCTCTTCCTTGTCATCCTTTCTCTGTTTGTTATCGTGTAGTCTTGTCTACTGACTATTGTTTCCGTAAACGTCTACAAAAATCACAAAAAAAATCTAAAATTTAGTCTATGTCAGTGTAATTCTCAAGGACATTGCAACACAGCACAAAACTTAAGGAGTCAGAAACTATTTTATGACGTCATAGCAAAAATATTTGTTGCTCGATTTTTTCATGGGCAATGTGGATATTGGTATGTGAGTGTGGGTTAATAAAAGAGGCACATCATAACACACTCAGATTCCCGTAAATCATCATATTTAAATATGTATCCATACCCTCAGTATACTAAAAATATTCGAATGAAATGAATCATGTTTGATAAACAATACACCGTTCGGTAATATTACAATAATTCGATGTAAAATATTCAAATAGATAGGCAATGAGCGGATGAAGTGAAATACTAAGCACAACAACCACTGTAAACCAATAGAATACATGAAAACATATTTTCATTTGTTTTAGATTCAATCAACCAACGAAAAATATTGCCGAGATAGGATTTTGAATATGTAAAGGTACAGTTCGATTCTCATTATGTTTCATTTTCATAAATTCCTTTTATAGATATAAAAGAATTCGTTAATTGGTTTTCCAATTACCTTATAACTAGTACGTTGAAAATAACTCGTAGCATATTTGGCTATATTATTTAATACAAATAAAGTTCATGCGACAGCAATCAAAAGGAGATTATCAGCACGTTTCAAACGTTTTAAATTTCGATGATGTCTCGACAAGATTTAGAACAGTATGTTTCATTACCTTTTCTTTTTGTAACTCGCACTCTTCTTGCCATAGTTTAAACATAACTAAGATAAGAAGAGTTCTGTCTTATTCATACAATTTATTACTACAGTAAACTATATTTACAAGAAGATTTATCGTTACCTGTTAAAATAGTTAACAGAGAAGGCCTCCGTATTTAGAGATTTTTCCAAAGAAAAATATCCTAGGCGTGAATAAACTGGACACATTCTTGCTTTCAAGAACTGGAGATATTGAACTTTTATATTTAAGAATATATTGATAGAATTAAGTCACAATTCAGTAATATAAATATATATTATGTTTGCTATTCCACTGACATTGCCAGTTCTGCGAATGATCATATTGGTCAAAACAGTTTCATGAAATAAAGTAAAATATGTATGCTCTTGATTGATTTTCTGTCTATACACATATTGAAGTTATAAGACTCGGTGTGTGTGTGTGTGTGGATGTGTTCGACTTAACACATGCATAAGCTCATATGTGCGTACACCAGCATCCACACTAACAGTCGAATGTGTACAAGTCAAATTAAAAGAAAAAAGTATTCAAATAAAAAATATAGAATGAGCAATAATAAAAACGTGATTTAGCAATAATTTTTGAGCAATAAAAATTTTTTATTTGAGCAATATTATAATATAAAATGAGCAATAAATAATTTATTATATAACAATATTAATTTCATATTTGAGCAACAAAAAAAGATAGAAGTGCATTATTTTGATTTATAATTGACAATATAACAAAAAAGAAAAATGAAGTATATATAATTCGTCATTGTATCAATAAAGCTTTTTTTTGCATTCGATGGTCTGCCTCTTTTTCTTTTCGTACCGATTGTCACAT
>CAJNYU010004269.1:0-29687 GCA_905331475.1 Rotaria socialis | reverse complement strand
AGAAAGCGTTCCACAAGTGGCAGAATGCGTTCTTCACTGTTCCATTTCGAAACGACCAAGAACACCTTCTTAGAATGATAAAATGCGTTCTAGTGCGTTCCATTTGAGAACGGTTTCCATTAATTGTGAAAAGTTTTCTTTTCTTAAAAAAAGAGCTTCAGTTCTTTTGGAACGCATTCTTCACCGTTCTTTTTTAGTAATATTTTTCACTGGGGTTGCACGCTTTTTTTCGAAACTGCATGTTTGTTGACTTTTGGCACACTTTATCAGTTGCGGTTGTGCTTGAGTAAAAGAGAAAAACCTTCACATGTCATAGTACTATTAAATCTGATTTTCAATTCAGCAGCTTTCGTTTCATTCACTGTCAAATTGCGACTGGCTGTCCATGCGGTTTTTCTTTGACTAAAAACGCCTTCAACAAACGCATTAGAGCCAGGAATTGAGTACACATAAGAAATAATTTTGTACATTTCAATACACATTGCTTTCGACTTTACAAGAAGAAAAGCCCAAAATTGATCAGATAGAAACTACACTTCTCTTTCATGATTTTCAGTCGTCCGTTTGTGAATGAGATTATCTTCATCATGGGACTCGTTGCATATATCATTGTTGAATTCTTCATAAACAGGACCATTAGCAGCCAACCAATATAAATGACGCTTCACATCTTTATCAATAGTAAATGTCGGATAAAGAGGCAGAAATTTTCTTAATTTCAACCAAAATATGGACGATAGTAGTCGTAACATTAAAAAATGCAGATGGGGTACAAAATGTGTACCTCAGAGGTACAATTTTTTTTTGAGGTACAAAAGGCTCAAATGGGGTACGGCTGGCAACCCTGATACATACATAGATAGATATAATCAGCATAATATATTTGAAATCATTATCATCGTATGTATATTTACTTATCAATGGAAACTAAATATTTTATTTTTCTAATAACTTTATTTTATTAATTATTTATTACACACAAGTATAAATTAACTCGCACAATTACACAACAACAGAAAAAATTAATTCAAATAAAGATCAACTAATTTAGAATCATATCTGGTGCTTCCTCTCTTCAATTTTGAAGGAAATGCTTGAATTTCATTATTTTCAATGTGATAAATGAAAATTGTCTGGTGTCAGCACTTACCTTCTCTCTTGAATGTATCATTTTTCTGACAGTCAATGATACAACGAAAAATTGAATTTTCTCTTCTAAGCTTAATTAATTTAAAATGGGAAATTGAAAACATAAAAAGTCAAATATGTTGCAATATGAGAACATAACCTTCATTAAGATAAATTGATTAGTCCTCCACTAATCGACTCTCCCACAACGACTCCCTGGGGAGTCCCCGTAAAATAACGAAATCCCTGGGGAGTCCCTGTCGTGAGTCCCCGGGGACTTTCTATTTGGAGGACTCCCCGGGGATTTTTCTGGGGAGAATTGATGAAATTTTTTAAAATAAAAAAAACTTTTTAATTTTTTTAATTTTTAAAAAATTAAGAAGAATTTAATAGTAATTAGTTATTTCATCGATTTTGACCAGATAACTCCCCGGGGAGTCCGTAGGGAGGGAGTCCCCGCAAAAGAACGAAATCCCTGGGGACTCCCTGGGGATTCTTCTAGGGAGTTGACTAGGGTCACCTTAATCTTTTTCCTATTGAGTTTATTAATTGACTGGATAATTTTTATACTCAGATGGGCAAATTTAATATAAGCTCATTTATATTACTAAGTAACTACTCTTATACGGTTGAATGATCTATCATACTCATTCTCAACGTCTATTACAGACTGTATTTTTCTATTATACTCGCACATAACTATTAATTCGCGTTTATCAGAATTATTTAACTAGAAAATGGAACAAGATAAAGATTTTTTCTTTACAAGAGAATTTGATAATTGGGAAGGCTTCGAAAAGGCATTTGAAAATTAGTGCATTACTTATTATCAATCAGTGAATATTAAACGTACTTCAATGAAATAGAATGAAAAATTAATGAAAGAGTTATTTGATCGCTCTCGATACCGACGTATCATGCACGTATGTCATCATAGTGGTCCTATTAGAAGACACATATAAAATGGATCAAGACCACATCAAGAATCAGCTCGATTAGGTTTTCAATTTTATTTCAAAATAAAACCTGAACTGAAATTATCTTGACGTGATCATTATGTTAAATGCATTGAAAATGATGAAATTCAAGCATTTCCTTCAAAATTGAAGAGAGGAAGCACCAGATATGATTCTAAATTAGTTGATTTTTATTTGAATTAATTTTTTCTGTTGTTGTGTAAGTGTACTAGTTAATTTATACTTGTGTGTAATAAATAATTAATAAAATAAAGTTATTAGAAAAAATAAAATATTTAGTTTCCATTGATAAGTAAATATACATAAGATAATAATGACTTCATATATATTATGTTGATTATACCTATCTACGTATGTATAGCCATTTGGCTATATACACTTATGTGTACATAGTCAGTTAGCTATGGTACCTGTAAACAGCATACCGAATCAAACAAACTAACATATCAGTACTCATAGCATCATTCTCGCATTCGCTATTATCTACTTGAGATTCTTTATAGTTTTACAGTTTATTGCTTGCTCTATAATGCTTTTACATGAATCAACATTGTACAAGGTTGCTTTCTTTTCAAAGTTAAATCCAGAAGTAATGAATATCTACTCGAATATAACATGGCTCATCGATATACCCACTGTTCATTTTCTTTATCACCAAATTCTCAATAATTTCATTATCCCAATAAATAGATTGATTAAATCCTTATTTATATTTTATTTCAAAGTCACATACAAATCAGAATATGAAACACTCTGTCAGATTCTGTTCACAGTGTTAGAAAAAAATGTTGCACATAAATGTATTTCGTTTTTGTTGGTGGTAATTTCATTCGCTCCTGATCTTCTACGGGGATGGAATTTCCTGATTTGAAGATAGTTGGTGCTGGAAGAATTTCTCCAATATGATCTTTACTATTCAACATTCGTGTGGTGCTCATATCCGTTAATGGATACCAATGCACATCACCTTTCGTAAATCCCAACTTTTCATAGTATGAACAGGCTTTGCTCATGTTAGTTAATGTTGTTAAATGTACTTGACGATAACCATGCTCCCTAGCAAAGCTCAACAGAGTTTCTAATAGACGAGAACCAATACCAAGTCTTTGAACTGTTGGATGTACAGTCATTCGTCGCAACTCACAGATTTGATCGCGTTCTTCTAACGGTGAACAATTGTAGTACGATGGATCTCCAAGATGTAGAGGCTGCAATGCTACTTGACCGACGATACGGTTATCTTCTGTTGAAACAGCAACCCACCAATGAGCATTTGGGACTTGGAGATAACTTTTCTCAATATCTGCCATATCCGTCTGAAAAGCTAGATTATAATATTCGATAGGATTCTCGTAGTCCTTGTTTGCATCTATGATTAAAGCTTGACATGCAGATAAGTCGTCTGCTTGATAACTACGAATAATAATCGATGGAGTAGTAAGAGGCGTGCTCATCTAGAATATAACAATTCGTTTAGTACGATCCACATTTAATTAGAAAATAATATTTCTCTTTGTTATCATCTATTATGTCTGTATTTTTTTCATCCAAAATATTTCAGAGATTGAGAAAAAGAATGTTTTTCTTTTCGTTCTTTTTTCTCTTCAAACACATTCAGAGTAGTGCTGATTGTGTTTAACGGTTTCGCGATGCAGTGAGATATCACAAATGGAAAAATATTGAATGAAATCGAAATGATTGAATAATTATGATAATGCTCGATTTTAGAAAATAAATATGGCGATTATAAAGTATACGGACTCATCTGGATGAATTTTGAGAAAAGAAGATGATGCACGTTTAAACCTAGATTTTGTATCGCATCTAGATGGATTGCTTCATGTTATGCATGTGTACATAACGATGTGAATCTAAACTGAAAAAGAAACTGGTAATATAAATCAGGGTGTGGTTAAAAGGCGAAATAATCGAAACCAAGTGAAACAATTCGGTAAGATAGTGAGGGCATAACTTGAGAGACAAATGAATGGTTTGAGAAGCACATGATTTTTCTCTTTCTTATCTCTCTCCATTGTTTTCGTTTGGCTTTGCTTAGGGGGATATTTGAAAGAGAAAGCCTCCTAAAACTAAAGAGAAACAGTTTTGCATTAATTTTTAACGGGAAAAAATATATTATCAGTTAGAATTGGTAAGGCTTTCTTATTCAAACAAGGAAATATTTTTGTGCTTGTTACATAATAAGCCATGAGGGTGATTCCTCATCTCTTGTAAGTGCTGTCTGATGTCGTCGTGCGTTAGAACCACGTTATAATAATAATAATGATATTGAATTTCATGAAGTCAACTTCACTTATCCGTCTCGAAAAGATGCTCCAATTCTACATAATCTCTCTCTTACTGTTCGTGCTGGTCAGACAACTGCTCTCGTAGGTTCACGTGGTTGTGGTTAATCTTCTTCAAGAATAAAATGATACATAGCGTGATATGCAGATCCTCAACTAACTTAATCAATTTTGTCATAGGAAAAAATACATGTATACAACTTTTTCTTCGTTACTTCGAAACCTCGCCAGGTCAAATTACAATTGATGGTCGACCCATCACAGACTACAATGTGAAATAGCTTCGAGAAAATACTGGCGTTGTTAGTCAAGAACCCGTGAGCTTTTCTTTTCGAGTTTTAATTCATTGTTTCTACTTGATTCACTTCGTTTTAAAAGATTCTGTTTAGTGTGAGTATTCGTGAAAATATTCGCTTCCGTAAACTTGATGCAACGCCAGTATAAATTGAAGACGCAGTACAAGAAGCCAATGCACACAATTTCATCATGCAACTACCAGATGTTTGTATATAATATTTATCTTTTCTGTGTATAAATGCTTAATCGTATGTTATTTAGAAATAGGAAACATTTGTTGGTGAACGCGGTGTGCAGTTAAGTAGCGGTAAAAAACAGCGCATTGCGCTAGGTCGTGCTCTTGTCAAAAAGCCAGCATTTCTTTTGTTGGATGAAGCAACAAGTGCCCTTGATAATGTGAGCGAAAATCTTGTTCAAGAAGCGCTTGTCGTGCATGCAGGGGTAATAATTGTTTTTTTTCCGCTTTTCAAATGAATACGCGTCATTCTATGCAGCTCGCACAACTATTGTTATTGCACATCGTTTGACGACAATTCAAAATGCAGATCAAATATATGTTCTTGACAAGGGAAGTGTGATAGGAAAAGGTACACATGAAACATTGATGGCAAAAGAAGGAGGAAAGTATCAAGCGTTGGTTAAACTTCATCAAATAGAGAAAAATGATGATGAAAAAGATGATATGATTAGCATGGAAAAAGCAAGAGAAGCAAATCAAGAAGCGATTGGTATATTAATATTCTAATGATAATCAAATTCATTATGCTTTTTATTTTCTCTTGAATACCTGAACGTTCTCGTTTGATTAGCGATACTCAAATTGTTGATGTGGACATAGTAATAGCAATGCTTCGACTATTATTCTTAAAAGCTAATATTGGTGATTTCATACTTAACAAAGTTCAAAATCATTCAGAGAACGATTTTCGTACCAAGACTGTTATTGATGAACAGTCCTGAATGGATCGTCATCTTGAGTGGTTGCATAGCATGTATACTGAGTGGAACATCTCAACCATTATTTGCATTTTTACTCGCCAATATAATTAAGGAAAATTAATCAGCTATATAAGCATGATTTAAAAAAATTGATGGTACACATCATTTTATGCCGGCGCTTTTTTTTATAAGCTTTCAAATATTGTACAAATTTGGAACGACGTCAAAATGTGTTTGCTGGCAGTCTAGTTTTTTTGATATTCGATGCTTTTTTAATGATTTTTCGTCTCTGTCAGGTGACTTTGGTGCTTTTGTGTTTTTCTTAATAGACTATTGCGTATTTTATAAATAGTATACCACTTTTGGATTAGCAGGATCGAAACTGACGGAACGTGTGCGTTCACAAGCTTTTGCTTGTCTTCTTCGTCAAGAAGTTGCTGATTGCGACCGACCTGAAAATAGTTCTGGTGCAATCAGTTTTCGTCTAGCTTCTGATGCATCAGCTATTCGCGAGATAGCTAGTTCATGATTAGGAGTCGTCTGTGAAACGCTTGCAATATCTTTTTTTTAAATTTCTCTTCGGGTCTTTCATTAGTTGGCAATTAACATTGATCATTTGTGGCCCCATGATAATCCTATTCTTATTTACTTATGTAGAAGTGGTTTTAAGTATACTCAATAATCAACAGTGCTCTCGGATTGTTGCACAAACACGCACAGTAAGATTGGTGACGTTTTCTTTCAGAGAACATTGTTTGATAAAATGAATTATGTAATCTTTTTTACGGATGACAATAGTACTATGAATTCACTGATCTATCACTCTTAGACTAGTTTTCTCTTTTGCTACTGTGATCAAAGAAACCAATGAAACATTTTGCAACTTTGTTGAGCTACACATATTCTAGCATCGCTAAGAATGGTATAAATCCTGGAGTGCTCAAAAAAATTAGAATGGCCAGTCTAGTATGTCGCCGAGTTCCTTCCAATTATTCCAGATAGGTTTCAACTATAAGATGTCTTCATTATGCGTTTTTTTTAGCTGGCCGTTGAAGTTATTAACGATATGCGTACAATAAAACAGTTTTCAATAGAAAAAGAAGTACTAAGAAAATACTCCGAGTGTAATCATCAAGTCTTTTTGTTTGTTCATTCAGTAGTTTTTACACATGCCAAGATTTTTAAGACATCTTTTTTCTTATAGAATGCCTCAGAAAACTTCGATAATGTCTGCCTTATACTATGACATTTATTGGACAATGGATACATACACTATGGCTTTTGTCTATTGGCGTGCTCTCGGCCTAGTTGAAAGCGAAGAGCTCGACTCACAGGGTATTATATTGTAATTGAAATCCCAATTTAATAATACGGATTCGATATTCCAATTGTTTTCATTTTACTAGGACCTTTACATTTATTATTTTTTCGATGCAACCATTACGAAGCATCGGAATATTGTAAATATCTTTTAATATCTGCTTTAGTTTATTTTTTTCTAGTGTTCCTATCGTAGATCTCGGTGTATTGTTGCATCATTATCGGCTGCTGAAACGGTTTTCAATTTATTCGATCGAAAACCAATTATTGACAACGATTCCGATGCTGGACTAGAGTTGGTAAGACAACATAAAAGATTATCTTTTCTTTTCTGTTCAAGCAATGAATATGATTTGATCGTTGCAGTCGAATTTTCGAGGAGAGATCAAATTCGATCAAGTGAAATTTATCTATCCAACTCGATCAGAATCTATTATTCTTGATAAGTCTCAATTGAATATTACGCCAAGTAAGTCAGATGAATTTTATTTGCATCATTTTATTTTTTTTAAATTTTGATTGACTGGATAAGGTTACCGGGTAGCTCATGTTGGTATGTTTAAAGTTAAATATCACTGTCTTTCGTTAGCTACGTGATATGATCGATTTAGGCGAATCAGGATCTGGAAAATCAACAACTATGCAACTATTACAACGATTCTATGATGCTACAAAAGGAAACATCGTTCGTATTTTCTGGAATGCGTAGTTTACGTAATTTTATCATGTTGATTCAATCAAGTTAGCTTCTTGATGACGTTGATATTCGAACGTTAAATATACATGGGGTTCGTTCACAGTTCAGTTTGGTTAGTCAAGAGTCTATTTTGTTTGATTTAACAATTGCTGCAAATGTAGCGTATGGGATAGAAGAAGTTCCAATGGACGATATTATCAATGCAGTAAAACGAGCTAATATTCATCATTTCATTGAACAGTTACTTCAAGTTAAAAGATAGAAGAGTTACTGAATCTATTTCTTGGTATTCTATTATGTGTATCTTAGGGTTATAACACAAGAGTTGGAATGAAAGATAGTTTTTTTTTATCAGGTGATGAGAAACAACGTATTGCTATTGCTCGAGTTCTGATTTGTCGACCTAAAGTATTGCTCTTAGATGAAGCTACAAGTGCCACGGATTCACATAATGAACAAGTGAATTTTATGGCATTTTTTTAAATTTATTTATCGACTAAAACTTGCTGTTGATTTCTCAATCATAGATTGTACGAGAAGCTCTCGAACAAGCACAAACAGAAGATCAAAATCGAGCATCACTGATTATTTCTCATCGCCTTTCAACTATTCGTTCGTGTGATTCGATTTGTGTACTCAACAAGGGAAAAGTAATCGAGAATGGTACTCATACAGAATTGGTATAACGACGTGGAGCTTATTATAGAATGCTAACTCAAAATACTTAGGTGTGACCACCAATGAACGACATTAACCTAAACAAGATACTTTGTTAAACATCAAGAGAAATTTCGTCAGAAAAACTGACGCAATCTAACAAAAAACAAATTTGAATCTAAACTAAATAAAATAAATTTGAATAAAAAACCGATCAGAATATCCAGACACAATTTTTTATGTTTTTTTTATCTTTCATACGTATTCACAACTATAGCATGATGGAAATTCATTCTTGTAAAATATTTGATTGGTACTCAAAATAGAACACAAATCTATTCTTAACTCAATAATAACTGAGAATAGCTATGTCAGACTATGATTATATTTCATCTCAAATAATGTTAACATTTGTAATGCTCATTGAATGAAATTTATTTTATTCGCCGAAAGAAGCAAATAAATACAACTCAAGTCTTCTGTCTATTCGCACAATCAAACTGTTACACAAACATCGTGTACAGTAGATGTGATGCTTTTCTAGTGTTTGCTTTGTCATATAATCTCATAGTGATACTTGCGTAACGGTTTTTTTTAAATATGTGAAGAAAACAAGCAGTAGCCATCGGATTCTTTAAAACCAGCATGTATGAATATTTACTCGATTTTAAATATTACTGCACTTTACATAAATTTGGTAGTCTATTGTAGATTTTTTTTTCATAGAAGTAGAAGTAAAGAAAGAGTAAATCAAATGCGTTGAATTGATCATTTTGTGTTTTTATTCGTTACTCATACAGCTAGAGGAAAAAACTGTTTTTTTTCTTCTTCTTTTGGAACAGAAGCTGAATATGAATCAGCCATTGAAATAAATATTTTGATGCTTATTTATATATCAGAGATTTACTTTACACCTCTCTGCTGTAATGAATTTTTAAATAGTTATGAGGGTAGTTAATGTTGTTGTTAGGTAAAGACGCAATTCATTGATTTTATTCTTTCTTTTTTTCTTTTGAAGTAATTACACAAAAGTTACCACACACATTTACCATGGAATTTTTAGTGCTTCTTTGTTTATTCATATTATCCCAGTTCGTTACTAGCACTGATCCAAATGAATTCACCAATTTCGATTTAAGTAAGTAGAATAAATCGTAAGATATACAAAACAAAATTCAGTTTTCAATAGATCCAAAGTTTGCAATATTGAATTCAACAAGCACAACGAAGTTTCTCTGTACAAAAAGTAAAGAAGATGATCTTGATTTTGATATTAGCTTAATACCAGCAATATCATCTAAGAATTTAAAAGTCTATAAAAATCTTCTTAATCATACTGCTATGGAAATTCTTATTGAATCATCTGGTTATATTGGTGCTTTCCATTTGATTTGTTCGTCAATCACTCATAAAAGTGCAAGTGCACAATCAGATATCACGATCGGTAAGTGCACAGTACAAATATTGGTCTGCGTATTTGAATGAAATGTTTTTCTTTTCGTATGCTTTTAGCTCCACCTGATTTATTTAAACGTGTAGGAGGCTGCGTAGTTTATGAAAATAAATATATCAATTGCAAAATTTATGCGCCCGAAATGGTAGCTGGGATTCAAAATCAAAATCCACACTATTTTGATTTTAGAGAAAATCATGAATTGTTCGTAGATATATTTTTTCTTAATCTGTTTTGTAAAACACGATCTAAATGAAATTTTGATTTTCTAGAGGTAGAAATTTGAATCAACGATAGATACCTAACCTACGGATCATCTATTTATTGCAATTTTTTTAGAAATAAATGGTTACAAAATATAACCCATATGATATGCACAAGTAGTTAGATCGTGTTTTACATATTAGTCGAATAGGGAACAGGTTAATAAATTTTCGAATCTATTTTAGTTCTAAAGAAAATTTCTATCATGAACGACCTGAATTAATCGAAATTGATATTGACAATAAAACATTAACATTTCGATGGCTTCCAAAAAAAGATGGTGTTTTTCCATTGAACTTAGAAATGCTTGTACATGGAACTTTACAATATTTTGATTCGACTTATTATATATTGAATATGACACCAAGTAAGAAAATGCATATTTGGTTTATTTTTTTCCCCGTTAAATACACAATTTTGAATAGGTTTCTTCATAAAACCAAATTTTACTATTCAATATCTCTCCTCAACTAATTTTAAAGTTCATTTTAATCATGGAACATTTTCATCGCCTTTACTCTGTCGTGGAAATTTAACAAGAGATGATAAATTAATAAGTTTAAAACAAGTAAAAACATGACAACACTTTTATTTCGAGAATCAATGTTGCAATTAAGGAACAACATTCAAGAACTTTTTATGAAACTAATCAAACGACGATCAGCATAAACAATTTGACACCTAATACAAGTTATCAATTATGTTTTGAATGTCATCAAGATCCATCTGTTACTACAATCACCGAATTACAATGTACAAGAGTACAAACAAAACAGTCATGGAGTAATTAATTTTTTTCCACTATGATATTCATATTTGTTTCTTTTGATTTTAGATTGGCTTATATATCTAATTATTTGTATCGTTATAATGTTCAGTTTACTTGGTGTTTTTATCATTTTAGGGTAACTATTCGGCAAAACTTGATTTTTATTTGGCATAAGAAAGTTTTTTTGACTTTACAAATATACTATATTTAGACGCGTCTGCTATTTTAAATATAAATCGATGAAACGTCAAGATGCGGTAGGAATATGTTTCAGCACTTGTTGTTTTTTCATTCGATCATTTCTATAGAAAATCAATGCAGAAACTCATGAACCAGGAAGCCAAAATAGTGAAAATCCAATAGAATTGCAGCCATTGAAATCAGCACCAGTTGAACTTGCAGACATAGCAGAAAATCTATAACAATGTCGTAGTTTACAGGGTTTTTTACAACAAAATCTTCTTTTTCATGCTATATCTTTTTTAAATGTTAATATAAAGAATATAAAATAGAGTAAAATTATTAAACCGTATTAAGTAGAATCAGTATATACATCAAAATGAAAAATAAATATAGTGAAGACGAACTTCCTAATACTAAAGGGACATCTATCGTCAATTCATCTATTGGTCCTTATTATGTGAAATCAATCAATTATGATGTTCTGTTTTTTCGTTTTCTGACAGACTGTCATACAAAGTGCTACGTAATCTGCATTTTTTTCCATTAATTTATATCAAAGTATCATTGCCTTCACACCGGCTAACTATGTCTTGGTTATTGAGACAAGCTGAAGATATTCTAAATCGAGTTGATCAACAAACCAATGCAGCTTTTCATCAACATCCTTCACAAATATCATTAAAGCAAAGCTCAGTTGAATTAATTCCTGATTCATCCTCGTTTACCCCATCACTACCAGTAGAACAGCCTATTGTCAATCGTATTCCTGTGACTCGACCTGCAATAACGCCAATCCGTCGTATTAAAAAAAACGATGAAAGCGATCTTATCAGCTATCTCAATGGCTCAACATCCATTAATCATAACGAAACAAAACAATTGATTCCTATTCAATTTTCAAGCAATAAAACACGTACGAATAGTTCATCTAGTGCTCACAGTGACGAATCTTCATTAGTTTCATCACATAATAACAAGAAAGAACTTGTTGTAGTAAGATAAAATTCCATATCTAACTTTTATTTTGTTTGACTTTTAACTAGAATATTCCATCAGTAGATGAATCTATTACTAATAACTCTGATAAACAATTAATTGCGACACTTCAAGCTCAAATTCAAACATTAACACGAGATAAAATTCACTATGAAAGTGAATTACATAGTTATAAACGTCAACAAATTCAATATCAACATCAGATTGCTGAATCCGATGCATTACTACGTGATTTACGTTCGCGTGAATCGGATTCCATTGAAGTGTTGTCAGCAAAAGATTCGCAAATCGCTTTACTTCGTGGTCGCTTAGCTGAATCGGATGATTCATTAAAACGACATATTTCTCAATACGAAGAATTACAAAATGAATATTCACGTACATTAGAAGATTCATCTAATATTCAATCATCGTCGTTATCATTGGAATTTTTACAAACACGAAAAACACAATTGGAACAAGAATTAGAAAGATTTTTAAATGAAAACGAACGTTTAAATAATGAAAATGAACAATTAATGGAACAATTAAAATTAACTGAAAAACGCTTGAATGATGAACATTTACAATTATATGAACAACAACAACAAACAAAACATGCGAAAATTCTAATTAATCAATTAGAATATGAAATGGATGAATATAAATCTAAAGCACAAAGAATTTTACAAATGAAAGATAAACTAATCGCTAAACTCAAAGATTTTATACAACAGCGAAGTAGTACACCAACGACTGGAGATCAAAATGGTAAGTTAAGAGCGGATGGGTTTCATTTTTTTTGTTGAAAATCTGAGCTCACTGATTCATTAGATAACTAGAGTCTGTGCCATATTGAAATCTATCGAACGCAGACATTATAATTTCAGGTTTAGAAAAACGATGAAATGACATAAACTGAAATTGATCATTCTCAAATCTTTTGATTTGAATTTTTCTAGAACTTGAAATCATCGGTGTCAATGATGATTCAACTCTTGTCGATATTAGTCTCGTCGGAAATTCATCTGTATCATCCAATTGGGCGTCTATACAAAACGAAGAATTAAAAAGTGAAAATGAATTATTCAAACAAGAATTACAAGCGCGTGAATTAACAATTCATACACTACGTAATGAACTTCAAGAAGCGGAATCCACAATTCAAAATTCTGATGAACAATATCAAGCACAAATCAATCGATTAAATGAACAATTAAAAGAAGAACGTTCGCGTTTATCATTAGCCGAACAAGACTATCGTAAACTGAAACAAGAATCAACATTGATAAACGAGGATTTTCATAAACAAAAACAAGCCTATCAAGGACAATCAAATGAGCGTGAACGTGAAATTGAACGTCTTCGTTTACAAGTCACTGCAAAAACCATGAATCAAGTTAAAGACGATGAATTAGAAAAACGTTTACAAACTTTAACTGAATCGTTAATACATAAACAAAGTATAATTGAAACATTACAAACAGACAAAAGTTCATTGACAATGCAATTAGAACGTTTAGAAAAACGTCTAGATGATTATGATACAATAACAGCAAAACATTCTTTTCAACAAACATCAAGAAATCTTCCAACAACTTCAATATCAATTGATGATAGTGAACATTATGAAAATCTTCGTTATCGCATGCCATTATTACGTGAAACACCCTATGATGTTGATCTAACAAAAAAAGTTAAACGAGCAGCAAATGAACTTGATAAACTTGGAATTCGTTTTACAATGTTTCTAAGACGGTATCCATCGGTTCGTCTTGGTGTTCTATTGTATGCCTTAATTCTTCATTTATGGACAGTGTTTCTACTTTTTACATATACGCCCGAGGTTCATAGCCATACGGATTCGATGAATTTAAAAGGTAAACTGTGAAACAGTGATAGATTATCCTATTTATTCTTTGTTTTCTTTTTGCTGTAATTAAAAAAAATAAATATTTCTTTATGGGGGAAATAAGGTGATTGAAAAATTCATAATAATATTAAAAAAATAGATTGTAAAGTTATTACCGAAGAATTTTATTTTTTTGGCTGATTCTAATCAATTTATAAACAAGATGTAGTTATATGCAAAACTCGAGAAAATAATGAGTGTCTAGAGTGCAAACAGTAAACTTGATCATTACTAATACATGGTTTTTCCGATCGGAGAAAAACAAGATTTTACGTGAATGCTTTGAAAAGACGAAAATAAAACGTTCCTTATACTATCTTTCACGCTGAACATTAATACATGATCGAAGTAATTCATTGCTTTTAACTCATGAGTTTATAAATAGACAACGAGAAGTGAAATAGTTATGGTTGTAGTCTGTTTTCTTTTTATAAATCTTTCTCTTACAACATGTAAATGATATCGAATAAAACGATAAAGCATTTCGACGAGCTCCATTATGGATAAGAAGCTTATTCCAATCCATAAACCTGACTGACCACCAACGTTCGAAAGTAGGTCAACACTACTGACTGCTGACACTTCTTGTGCATAATTTTGAACTCGATAAGTTTCACAAACGACATCGAGAGAGACATAATTATGCAGGATTTCTGATTTTCATGTTGAGGACCAGTTTGTAGGTAATGTAACATTGGAAGTTTCAACGAAGCATTTGATAAAAGGAAAGTACACAGTGAATGGAGCTGCTACTGAATATGGTGTAATAGTAAAATCAGTAGTTGGACATTCCTGTGAGCAATCAGAGCAAAACTGATTCCAAAGCAAATCTGTGCTTAGAATCTCAGTCATTGCAATCGCGTAACATGAATCTGTACTGTTGCAAAGAGGTGCTTCTACAGTCTGGTTCGTACCAGGTAAAACAGCAGATCGTGCTGTCCATTGTAGTGAATTCACACATCCACATTTAGTATACCTATTTTGAAAAACAAAATATGATTTTCTCTTTGAATGAATAAAAGATGCTTACACATATGCTTGAATGCGTAGCGTGTAGCACAAAAATTGCGAATAAGCATAATCGGCATCTGAATATATTCAGCAAACATCAATTTCACGGCAAGAGAAATTTTATCTGTGCAGTCAGAATATGGAGACGGCAATAAATCATATCTTCTGTGTTTGTAAGCTAGCTTGTGTCTTTGTCCCGGTTCAAGTTGAAGACCGCGTACCTCGACGAGCAGTAATTTTGTATTATCATGAACGATGATCGCTATACCAGCTGAACCATCTGTCAAAGAAAACAAACATTTCATACAATATCCGAATATTTATGTTACCGTCTGGAAGATATAGATGGCTGTGTTTACATAGAGTTTTAAATGAAGTATACCAATACCTCCATTGTCACTAGTGCTTCGAATTAGGGGTGAGAATTTATTGTTATTGTTATTAATAACAATAACTTTTTTTGTTATTGTTATTGATAACAATAACTTTTTTGTTATTTGTTATAAATAACAGATAAATAACAAATAACTTTTTTTTTTGAAAAAGATCTTGTCTCATCTCGCTGTATATTTTAATTACATCCGTTATACGAGCTTATGCTTTAGAACAAATTTTTGACTTCTATAGTGCCAATTCGCATGGTATACCCATATAAACAATGAACTGAGTTTTGAGGAAAAAAAGTTATTTCTTATTTATTTGTTATTTATAACAAATAACTATCGAAAAAAAGTTATTGTTATTAATAACAATAACAATAAAGTTATTGTTATTGTTATTAATAACAACAAGATAACAATAACTTCGAATATTACTTCCGTCTGACTTCATCTTAGCATTGAATGTATACCAGCTGCCAAATGACGATGACAAGAAAGGAATAAAATCACTAGTGTGCAAGTTTGACCGTTGTATGAACAATGCATTGGCATGGACTGTAGTGGATAGAAAAACTGACCCATGGGCTCATTTTTATTTATTAAACTTAGCATGAAATCCCCAGCGTATTTGCTTTGAAAGGAAGAAATGGTGCTGGCGCAATTTGTATTAGTCAACTTGAGAGCATTCGTATAGTTTACAAACGGTACAATAAAAGTATTGAAACCAATCGGCGAATAATTGAAAATATTAACTGCGGGAAAATATTGTATACTTTCGATATTCATAGTTACTGATATTTGTGTTGGATAACTGAAATAGCCTTTTATGGATTCAATAGCAAAGTAGAGCATAATACCAGGTATACCATGTGTTGACGTAGTTAAGAGCAAACTCACGAATAATAGATTGACGTCGACGGAGTGTCGAATTTCGTTTCAATTCTTCGGCATTGAACGGGAAAACAGTTGCTATCGATTTAATGGTTGTGTCTGTCATTCCTTTTCTTTCTCAAAATCAAAAAAGGTAGTTCGGTTAGACTTATTCAAATGCTTATATAAATGGGAGGATTGCTGTTTCAAGTGCCATAAGGATTTGTATGCATATCATTTAAATGTAACAAAATATTTAATCATGCAGTGTTGAATATACAACTGCACTTCGATATCAGTTACAAGCATAAATGGAAAACCTTTATTAACAATAATTTAAATCGACAGTCATCATAATGAAGAGTGTCCTGTCTACTACAGACAACATTTCTCGTCACGCAGCTTGGAAAATTTTGAGTTAATGAAAAGTGGCGTAATCTTTTTCAATAAAAGTTTTTCTATGAGCAACATATTAAATATATTAGTTAGATGCGCTGAAAGTATACTATCAGTGTTGGGACGGGTCGGTATTATCTCCAGCATGATTAGTGATCTGTTGATTGCAATAGTTCAGTTAATCTTCATCGACAAAAATCAATGCATTGAAGATACCAGAAATTCTTCTTGTTCATATATATTTTATTTTACATCAATGTTATGGAGTAAAATTAACTTTGACATCGAAACGAATGTCTGCATCAGCAAATATTTGTCAGTTTAGAAAGATCCTATAGAAATGTATAAGGGTCTTATTTAGCAGCTGAGACTACTATCATTCAAAATCACTGAACAACGATTTTCAATTTTATTTAATCAAACAAACTAGTACGTAACACAATATTTTTTTCATGACGTTATTAGATGCATCAGTAACAAAAAATGACATTAAATAGAAAATAATATTATCATTATATGAAAATATTCTTTATATCGAACCTCGAATATATTTTCTGGAAACTCTGTATTATGTGTTACGTTCAACAAAAATCTGAGCAGAATCTATCATAAGAATAGGAAGAAATTCTCATTTGTTTTTCAAATAATAGGAAAATGCTTTTTATTAAAGAAAACTATTTTCATTTACATGATTTAACTGTCGAAATTTTGTAAGAACAATCTCATTTATTAAATGTGCTCTTGACATATTTTTCAATATTTTTCTTCATTCTAATCAATGTGACCTTTAAAGTCTATCAAAAACAAAAAAGTATCAACATGGTAAAAAAGAATAAATTTTAAAATGTCTTTAATAAGTAAAGAAAAATATTTTCAATTGATTGAAATTGTTTCTTAGAATAAAGATGATTGTAGTGTGAGTTTTGAATTGTTTTCTAAGATATTTTCTTTTGTTATTATTTATTATTATTTTCATATATGATTTGGTAATACATGTGACGGCTAATAAATGATTTTGTTTTCTGTTCAAATGTCTTTATTTGTTAGTGTTTGATTAGAAATGAGTGTTTCGTGTAGACAATAAACTGTTAAACCGAATACAAATAAACGTGTGTTCTTTTCAAAGGTAAAACACATATAAACAAATCGCGCAGAAAAAGCGAAAGGAAAAAAGGCGTTGTTACTGGATTTTTGCATCTTCACGAAATATTTCGATATTTGATAAATGTGACAAGAGCAACAGTAGCTAAAACAGCACTACCTAAAGCAACGTATGGCCATCAACTAGCATTTTTATTATCAATCTTAAAATGAGAAAGAAAGAAGAAAATAATTGAATTAAATATGAAATAATTAAAAACCTGATTAGCAGTTTTAGTTTGACGTTGTTGATTCGATGGTAAACTTGTTGTTGTTTTTGGTCTAAACATACGTTGATAAATTTCTTTTTCACTTTTTTCATAATGAGCTAGTTTAGTTTCACAAATTTGAATCATTTCAGTCACTTTTTCTTTATCGACAGTAGCATTTGAATTTCCTTTTTGAATTTGCATTAATATTTTTAAGGGTGGAATAGCTTTGTCATATAATCCTAATTGGAAAAAGCTTTTCCTTGTCAAAATAAAGCCTTAACATTATCTGTATCATATTTAAGAACATTTTCAACAGCATTTCAACACACATCGTAGTTCTTTAAAAGTAAATTAACTTGAGCAACATTATTTTCTACCTGTATATAACGGTCATTTAATATTAGTCGTTGATTTTCATCAAATGATATTAATATTGGATTAAGATCTGTGTTTAAGAAACGAAGAGCACCATTATAACGTTGAAGAGATGTTGAATTATGTTGACGACGATAATGAAAATTGCCCATATGTCGTTTTTTTTATCTCCCCGATAAAGTCTTTCATCAATGAATCATTTCCGAATATCAGGTGGACTTTGCCAATCATGTAGTTTTCATTCGATTAACATTCTATAGGATTTATTTGTTGATATTGCTGGAATTTGTTTTTCATGACAACCCATATCACCGTAGCCGTGCCGAATGTCACAATTAATTAAAGCACATTCACCGCGATTCATCGTTTGAACACAAATATCTATTGCTCCTATTGTATCACATTCACTAATAAAAAATCTTTCTTTTAATACATTTTCAATTAAATGAATATTTGAAGTTAAACTATCAATTACTGATAATTTATGTAAAACTGTTGCCATTGTACTACGCGTTGGACGACTATCCGATTCACCTGTAACTATTGTCTAAATAATAAAAATAGTTTATTTATTTATTTTTTCTCCATTAATTTTTACTTGTTTTAGTAAACTTTTATTTCCAAGAATATCTTCGAATTCTGATGATTGTTTTTCATTATATTCATTGTTGAATTTGTTTGATTTTATTTCAAGCCTATCGTCAGTATCTATTAATTGACTAGTTAAACATTTTTCGACAAAATGATTTCCATTTTGTATGTTAACTTGTTCAATTGATTCTCTTCCACGATTTCATTGGCAACATCAGTTAATAAACATGATTTTAATGAAGTATTGATTTCTGTACTTTTACTGGGGTTTTCATTTTCTTTTTCAGATTCTCTTGAAGAATTTTTCGTTTGATCGGCTGTTGAGTCAACTAAAGAATTATCACTTTCATTTGTTCTTTCAAGATTAACTAAAGAATGATTATCATTTATATTTGATTGTAATTCTGTTAAAATATTTCCTGTTTGATCAATAATTAATTTATCTGAAGAAATATCATGTTCATCAACATCTTCATTTTGTTTCTACATATTGTCAAATGGAGATTCTTCAATTGAATTCGATTCCAATTCTTTCGAAATATTTTTGGCTTCATCAACAGTAGATTCAATTAATGAAACATCATTTTGATTATTATTTTCATTTGATTTTTCCGATTCAACTGAGTGAGAATCTTCAGTCAAATTTGAATCGGATTCGGTTGATTCTCCTGTAAGAACATTCATGTTTTGTTCATCTTCTTCTTCATCTTCGATATCAGATTCGTGCGACGAACGATTTTCAATTAAATTTGTTTTTGATTCTGTTTCATCAACCATTGGTTCATCTGATATAATATTATCTAGATTATCATTTGAATCAGTTTCGGATTCTGTCGAAGAATTCTTTGTTTTATCGGCTGTCGATTGATTTTCATTTCATTTTTCGTATTCAATTGAAGAATTATTCTCATCAGAACTCGATTTTGATTCTGTCGAAGAAGTTTCTGTTTGATCAATTGTTGATTCATCTTGAATAGAATGATTTTCAAACGATGCTTCATGTTTTGTAGAACTGAAATTATCAGCTGAATTTGATTGTAAACCGATAGTTAACCTATCATCATCATTGTTTTTATTATTATTATCATTCTGAACTGGTATTTCATTAAGTTTCATATCAGCTGGCGGAATATCTTCTTCATCAAGTTGACGTTGTGCCCTGAATAAAATTTAATAATGAAATCTATTCTCAGATTTGTCAAATTCAATGAAAATAAAATTTCAAATTTCTTTTCATTGAGAAAATTATGTTCAATAGACGAAGAGACAAAAACTTAGAATTTAGAGAAAATTTTTTCGAAAGTTAAGACTCGGAAACGATGGATTGATTTCATATAAAAAGAAACTTTTTACTATTCGTTCAACATCGATAAGTATTGATTTTGATCTTGCCCGAGTTAAATTTCAAAGTTCAATGAAGGACTACAACTATTATCATACAGAGCTTGGGGAAAATATACTTTTGATCATCAATTTTTTGTTGAGTTTGTGTTATTGAATGCTTTCACATGAGACATCAAATGTTTCAGCCACATTCAATAGTACTTTCTACTAGAAAAAGTGAAAATCTATTTTCATTTTCAAATATCTTAACCTCAAAATTCAGTTGTACTTTGTTGTGTACTCAATTGACTGAACCCCATACTTGCCATAGAGTTTGAGTTTAGGAGCAGATGGGAATATGAATATAGATTTGTTGACGTAGGTCCGAGGGAGAATGTGAATGAGGAAAATGTCTCAAATAGTCTTCCTAAAGAAATATAGTAGAAAATGAATGCTGAAGAAAATGGCGGATCAAAAATATTTTCATTCTTGATACTTTAGTTAAAATGAATAAATTCGACTAACTTGGATTGATGATCAGTATTTGATATTTGATTATCGTTTGGTAATAAATGTGAATGAGTTTCATTATCAGAGTTAGATAATGGATCTCCGTCATTCATTGATTGGTCAAGAATATTATAAGTTGATGATTGATCATTCAATGGATTCATTGATGTTTCTTCGAAATAATTCGAAGAATAATCTAATGTTTGATCAATTGATTTTTCAACATGATTTTTTAATTTCTTTGATTTCTTATGAAAATTATTTTTATTATCTTCTGCTAAAAAACGCTGCATAGATTTGTCTACGCCACAAAAATTAAGTGTATTACGAAGCGTACTTGATCAAAAAAGATAATATACTTTTCATACACTTTTCTATGATAAATCATCTTTGCATTAGAGTTGTGTTAAACAACAACCCAGGTCGAGCACTTCGACAGTAGGCACCTATCGGAACCCATCCGATCCGACTAGAACCCAATAGGATTTTATCGGATCCTGTCAGATCTTACAGAATTATCGTTGGGTTCCGGGTCGGGGAATCGATGTCGGATCCTCAGTTTCGGATTCCTATGAATTCCAAGGAAAAACCGTTGTATGTCATCGGAAGTTCATAGGATTTCGACACTGAGGATCCGACATAGATTACTCGACCCGGAATCCAATAGAATTGTATCGGATTGTAGGATATTTCCAGGCTCCTATCAGATCCGATGTCGGATCAGTCGACCTGGGAAGACTACTAATTCGTTTCGTTTGGCTGCTTGGCTTTTTTGGTGGACCAAAGCGTAATTATACTTCTTGTTATTGGTTTGATCAGGGGCGTAAGTCAGGTCTCAGAGCAGGGGGTGTAACTCTAATTTTTCCTGTTTTCATGACCTAAAAAATGAACTTTTGGAAGCCGGGGGGGGGGTAAGCTTTTTTTATGTTTTGGTGAGCAAAAACAACGAAATTTTCAAGCGCAGNNNNCCCCTTTTTTCCTATGAATTTTCGGAAGCAGGGGGGTGTTACGCCCCACTCGCCCCACCCCCTATTTACGCCGCCGGGTTTGATCAGTGTGAATTGAACAAACTGATGTCAAATAACACAAGTAGATTAAATGTTGTTGAAACAAGCGTAGAAAACAGTGAAGATGGAAGATCATTAGCAACAGTTGATGACAGTATGCCAAAATTAGGGGTGGACCATTTTTTTTAACGGAACTTAATTAATGACATTAATTAATGACTTCCATTAGCCATTAATATTAATGGTTAATGAGAAACATTAACATTAATATAAAATTAATGTTAATGGCCCACCCCTAGCCAAAATCCAAGAAAAACAAAAACAAAAAAAGGAACAAANATTAATGATTAATGAAAATATAATCCCTAATATTAACGAAAACATTACTATTCATACTAATGGTGAATGTTTCCGTTAACCGTTAATATCATTCAAGAACATTGACATTAATATTAATGAATTAAGTTTTTCTCAGAAAACATTAACCATTAAGATTAATGGTTAATGAGAAACATTAACATTAATATAAAATTAATGTTAATGGCCCACCCCTAGCCAAAATCCAAGAAAAACAAAAACAAAAAAAGGAACAAAAAAGACAAGCAGCAAATTAAAAAATGTAGTCCATTTCAAAGCGAAGATTCAGTAAGCTCGATTTGAACTTTTTTGCAATCAAATTTCTTCACTGCTTTTCAGATTAATCGACCAAAAACTAAACTGTATCCATCACAATTAACACTTTCTAATGATACAACAGATGGTGAATGCGATGATTTAAATTCGAAGAACCAAGATAATGTAAACAGTAATACACAAATTCAAATGTTAAGTCATGATGTTAGTGAAGAAAAAATATATTCAAATAACATAAAGTTAAATGATAGTATGTAAAGACAAATGGTACATTAACAATTACTTATCTCTAATGTTTAACGTTTTAGTATTACCTGCAGTACAATCAATGTTTGATAATTTGAAACTTGATCCAACTAAACAATTCAATCGTGTGGATGAGCACGTCAAAGATTTCGATAAAAAGTTTGATGAAAAATGAATTAACGGTCGGATAAGATCGACGACATATCTGAACGAAGCGCCGTATTATCAATCATGGAGCGTCTTCATATTGATCAAAGTTTAGAAGTCAGGTTTTTACCAGCTGATCATTCATTTAATGCAAACTACTCAAATGATAGTAGGGAGTCTTTTTTAAATTTCAAAAGATTCTTTGTTCAAATTATTCCCACTTATAGACAAAAGAATGAAAATACATCAAGGTGTCACTTAAACCTCAACAAATTCAGATCGACATAATGGGATTTGAATTTCAAAATACATCTGTATTCAGGTGAATGAATCCGATTGGATCTTATAAAAATCCGACGAGCCGACAAAGTCCCATGAGATTCCGGGTTGAGAAACTACTAAGGGATTCCTAATGTGGGAATCCGGCGAACATCCGACCAAATCCAACAACCGAATTCGATAGGAATTTTAGAAGTCGGACTCCAACGAGATCTTGAATAAACCTATCGGGTTTTCACTGTTTCCTGCAAGAATCGATCTGATTCCAACACTAGGGATCCGTGAGTGGGTCCGCAACCAGGATTTGCTTAAAATCCTGCAGGAACCGATCGAGTCCGGTTGGATCCAGGTATTGGATTGTTCGTCCTGGGTGATCGATCCATCATTGAATGACCCAATATAATGCCAGTCAATTCGAACGCATCGTATACAAATATTAAGCACTTTGTAGTGAACGCCATCATATGCGGCGAAGTAACAACGTCAACTCTTACTTTTCGCGACGATGATTGACTGTCGCTGCAAAAGGTAGTTTTGCTGAATCATTGATTTGATCTTGGGCTAAAGGTTTTTTATGATGTTTTCTAGAATAATGTTCATATGAATTGTGAAAGAACACAAGCAACAGTTAAATTACTGAGAAAAATGTTACAACTAGAACGAACAGTAGCGTTTCTCCTGGAATATTATCAAAATATTGAATTACAACATCTAATTGCGGTGCTCTGCGGCCGATTCGATCATCATCATCATCTTCATCATCGGGCACCAGAGTTCATTTGTAAAACGGTCTTTCAATCGACGTTCAGTTCAAAAGTGCCATTACTAACTAAATTGTACGCACTAGATCAAGGCGAAAAGATGAAAAGATTGTATTTTATACCTTGAAATAAAAGTTTTAATAAAACCTATTCATTCATATGAAAATTCATCTAGGCGCTGCTGAAAACAAAAGAAAAAATTATATAAAAATTTGATTTATTTGACAAGAAGTGAACCAGCTTTTAATGTCTAACTATCAAATAAATTATGATTATCACAGCACTATCACGTATCCAAGATATTGGGGACGCTCGAGATGCCAAAAAAACAGATATAAGGATATGTCATATTTGTATCACTGCGCATCAGTCTAAAAGAGACGCCATATTTCCAATGTGGGCAGCTCTCAGCTTCTCTCAATGAGAAATATTTTAGTCGAAATTTACCCTCAAGAAGTATCGAGAGATGCATCTCTTTAGGGATCACAGCATCTCAGTCAGATGCATTGTATCTCTAGGTACTTCTCTTAACAAGATACCGCACCGCTAAGCGTCTCTCGATGCACGAACGGTAATTCATATAAAAGTAACGTCAGAAAAAAACATCAATCATCTGTTAACATAATTAATCAATATGTTTGATTCAAATGCTATCCAGAAAAGAATCTCAAAAACATTGAAAACAGTTCAAAGCTATAACATTTCAACAAAAGATTATCAACGAATTTTCTTTTCCATTCTTAGACTTTTCGTCTTCAATCTCAAATAGTATACGTATTTGCGATACAGAATTATCACTACGATTTGAATGTATTCACAGTAAATGGGCAACAATTCACTTAACCTTCATCTAGAATCAGACAGATAAAGTAAATATAAAACTGGATTCCATGCTGTACAGTTCACATTTTTGATAATCTTGGGGTTCATACTTGTATTAAAGTCAATGCCTCTAAAACGTAGACACTAGAAGTCCTTAATTAAAACTACTACCAAGATACGAAAATAGAAATCAAATATTTTACTCTGTATTCATGCATCAATAAAGAACATTTTATCGAAAAAGATACTAGCTATTCAAAACTAAACAATTCTTCTTTCGTGATGATGTAACAAACTGGCAAAATTATTCAAACGTTTAAATGGAGGTGACAATTCATCATACATCATGCTGTTATTTTTATATCACTCTGGCATACTTCATTCTGATTTCTTCCACTTTTCGACTTATCAATACTGGACAAAAGATCTTCCCATGAGAACTATCAGTAGCAAATGCGTATGGCAGCTTTCAATTTATATTTCTTTCTTTCATTCGATTATATGAAGCGCCTCTGAGTGATTTAATCCTAATGTATTGCATTACGAAAGATCAAGAAGTCGGTCACATGGTACACCGACAGTTGAGCTCCCCGACAATTGAGCTTAACATTAAGAAAAAAAGTAAAGCATAGAAAGAATTTTTTTAGAATTAAAAATTAATATAAGATATACTTTGAACGTCCCATCACAGTGCCAATGCTCAGAAGTCTATAAACGATCGAGATCATCGTCAGATGATAATATAATAATTCTATGAACACTATCTTTATTATCGTATAATAGGCACCGACTACCACCATTGGTTGCTTTAATTTCGTCGGAAGTGACTATTTCCTCAAAGGATTTTGGTCTTGGTATAATGGTATGTCGTGTTTTTTTCGTTTTCGTTCAATAGTTCTTTGTAATGATGTATAATTTGGAGCAGCTGTTCCATCAACTTTACTAATAGTTAATAGAGCTTCATGAATAATACGTCGAGATGGATAGTTCTATGTTGTTGCACTATCCGCAATCATTGAGCTGAATTACATTGAAATCGTTTCTTCAGGAGTTGGTGCGTGTATATGATCTGTTACTTTAACAAATTGTGTACCATCAAAGCGTACACGGCCAATGTAATTATTCTTGTAACAGCGGCAAATTGATTGCGATTTATTAGCTCGCTGATAACGAAACCCACACAGCAGAAGCTGCTCCTTGTTTCTGGAAGATTTCACAGTTGACATTATACAACAATAATACAGCAAGAGAAATATTAATGAAGATTAGATGAACACTTGAAAAATAATCGTTAAGAATACTTTTTCGTCTCTATAAAGATGATTCTCTTAATCACGGAGATCAGTGACAGGAAATCAACGAGATGCATATCACCCCGGAGTGGTTTTAAAGGAAATGTTTTCGGTGAAAACAAATTGCATATTCGGAATCAGCATGATGAATTACCCCCGTCCCCGTCAAGATCTCGAGAGGGTACCTCTGACCATAAGCAAAAAAAAATTAAACAATTATCAATGGAAAAATACATTGACAGAACGAAAAAAAAATTCTCCTCGCACAGGATTCGAACCCGTCTCGCGTCATATATGCTCATTAGCCACTCGTGCTAAATGCGATTCATTCTCTTTCCTTTTCTCTCGTTCATCGTTCACCAAAGTCATCAAATAGATGAATCTCAACTAGATGATATTCGACAATAATATAATCCAAACTTATTTATTAAAAAAAAAAGAATTCTTTTTCTCTTCATACGATAATTCTAAAGTGAATTATCGGTTGATGATGATCATGTTTATTTGTATTGACAAAAAAATATGAAAAACAAGATTATTCTTCATTACGAATATTTTTTAATCAAAGAAGTGTATAAAAAAATGTACGAAAAAATCATAACATATAAATTTAAAAAAAGATATATTCATCTATGTTGATATGATTATTGTCGAAGAATTGGAGCTTTTTGTTGAAATCGTGTAAAAAAGTAGAAGAATTGGGCTTTTTCCAAAAATCACGGGCTTCTGTTGTTGCAGTTTCACCTGAATGTTTTTTACACCACGATAATAACCTTTAAATTCAAAATTCAACACCAGCTGTAGTTCTTGTTCAACCAAATCGACCTGTTGATATTTATTTGTTACACCAAGATGTTGTAAACTGATGAATTGATCTCGACTCAAAGGAAATTTGGTCGATCTGATTTCGCCTTTTTTCTTATCTATAGCGCCTTTATAAATAAACTTTTGAACATGTGGTGCAAGGGAAACAAGATACTTGTTAATTTTAATTTTAGAAAGAGGTCGAGTTGTTTTTGGTGGTAATGATGGTAACGGATACAACGTATGGTTATGTAAGTGAAGCCAATATTTTGGTGGAAAATTTTGTTGACGAAGATTCATCTACAAGTATAAAAATATTCATTCATTCAGATAATCGAAAGAATTTTTTCATCTAATATGAATAGAAAATAATCTTCTTTATTTCTTCTTTTTGAGTAAAACATACAAATGAGTATGGCATGGTTAATACATTTATTACAATCAACAATAATCTCGATAGACACAACAGATTTGATCATTATGGTTGATTTGATTGTGTTCATGGCGATATTGAACTAGATAATAAATACAACACATATTAGTATTAGGTTTTCCCTCTGTCACAATCAAATAATGAAGAAAGCAAAAGAAAAGTAATAGCGAATGATTTATTTCAAACTTAACTATTTAGCACGTTGAAAAAGGTTTTTAAATAGCTATTATGTACACTAATGCTTCAGGAAAAACCAAAAAGATTGATTTTTAAATCAATCTATATAGAAGCTCAATAATTTCGACAAGCTGGGATAAACGATGCTCACGCCAATACTGAATGATTTCATACATCATTATACCTGATGATGTTGTTGTTGGAGGTCCAGAAATACATGATTGACAATGACATTGATAATCATGATTAGGGTGGTGATAATGAAGTTGATGTCGACGATTGACTCTGTCTCGTCGTTGATAATATTTAAAACGATAACGAGCTGGTGGATCAACAGGCCACTCTCGAGTTTTGCGCCACTTTTTGTCTGTACTCTTTTTGAATGTTGATGGACCATTAGTCGAATGACAACCATAACCATTATTGAATCCTACAACAAAAAGAAAATAGATCAAAGCAGTAAACATACAGATTTCTCACCAATCGACATTAGCGGTATTGGATTCATCGAAGAAGATGATGCCAAAATCGGTGTACTATTGTTTGATGTGTTACTTGAAGAAGATGGAATTGGAATTATTGGTCGACTGCTATCCATTTAAAAAATAGAAATTTCATAAGCATAAATATTTGTAATTGTACAAATGTATAAATAACAGTTCATCAGCACATACTTATTCATCACCTTCACATGGTCTTTTCTCATCTTCACGTGTTGGTTGATCATTAAATCATCTTCAAAATCCTCACATGTTGATACTTCAATTGCAGAATGAAAATTTATTGGCGAACAAGCAACTTCACGTGTTGGTGAACAAGGAGGACTTGCACCAGTTCCTCTATCAACCATTTCTCGATCAGTGGACATTATTGTCAACTAGAAATAAGTCCAATATATGTAAGCATTACGAACTAGATCGTAAAAAACGATGAAGTTAAAAACAATTATTACTTACCTTTCAAGAATCGTGGATTATTTAGCAAAGATTGATCAATAGATTAATAATCTAAAAAAAAAAGATATGTGACAATAATCACTCATCGAAGGATCAACCGCTCTAAGATATTTCATCCTTTTATCGTGAACAGAAAGATCTTTTCAATATATATATATGTTCTTTTTTTCTCGCGCGCCATGTGTCAGAGAGAGAACGAGACGATAAGCAAACCAAACACTGCTTGTTCAAACAAAACGAACAAACCTTTAAATTGATCGTATGAAATGAAAACTCGTCGTTTCCTAATAATAACATTTACAAATCCAGTAGACAGAAATATTTGTAGATTGTTCAAGAAATGAGAATTTATTTTTCCAAAAAAGGACTCCAGAATTTTCAAACGAAATTTATCATTTTTGTTCGATAAAAGATTGATCAACAAAATAGATTCTATTAAAATAAATATCTTGAAAGATTCTCATTTGGATTCAATTGAATCTCAAAATCAATTAGATCATCAACCAGTAAATCAATCTAAATGTACGCAGAAAAGCATCCAAGTCGTATTTCAAATCAATGATCTTTATTTTCTTCTTCTCGTTAGATCTCGTTGATACATGTGCATGTCTGAGACATATAAATCGAAACAGAAATCTGAATTCAGCTCATCAATGAATAGTCATTTTTACGTATCACTAGTTGAGAACCTTTTGTATCGTTGAAATTAAATGAAATTAACATCATTCGAAAGAGCATGAACAACCGAATATATGCCAACGTTTTCAAAGAAAATTTTCTGTCATTTTCGGAAGAAATTTACGAAAAAAAGAATTGTTCGACAATAATCATCATTAGATCTTTTTTCTTTTCATCGTTTTTCTTCGATCGATATACACATGGCTTATGTATACGGCTGTTCATGAAAGACGTATGCAACGGAAAAAAAGAATTGATGATTATGCTTTCAAGATTAGCTGATAATGATAGTGCTGATGATGATGAAACTGATTCAGACGAAAATAATCAAATACGAATTGTCATTTTATGAAAGAATTCAAAATAACTATTCAGAACAAAGCCAATAATACTTCTGAGGTCAAAATATGGTGATGGTAATCTTTCGTTGATTGAATCGTTTGTTTGAGACTCTTTTTACCATTCATTAGCTAATTTCATGTACTGACTTATTTATGTACTTAATCTTTAACAGGAATCAAATGAAACATAAAATCTTTCTGTCAATCTTTTCGATATAAACTTCATTTTCTTTCGTTTTGCTTTTCTCTCTTGATTTACGGTTATTTTGAACTTAGCAGTACTGAGAGAAAAACGTTTCATCACATGTGTTCATCGGAAGATCCAATCCAGTTGTGGATATTTATAAACAGTTTGCATTAGAACCAATCAAAGGAAAGAAAAATACATCTAATGAATAAAAAAAGATTTTTTTCATTCCTCTCTCTTGC